>CAKNEU010000093.1:0-120024 GCA_930272665.1 Mariannaea elegans
ACCTCTAGGATTATATATAATATCTAAATATATTAGTAATATATTATTAATAAATTAAATATAATATCTTATTATAATATTAACATTTCCATTAAGTCCTATTAATAATATAATAGCTTAGATTAGCTACTTTATGCCCTACTTAATCTTCTAAAGATAAGTTAATAATATCTTAAATTATCCCTAAAATAGGGGCATAAAAGGCAGGGATAATAGTAAAGTAATAACTATTATAATAGCTATAATTATAATAAGAAATTATAAATTAATAAAGCTTATTAATTCCCTAAGTAATTAATATATATTTAATATATTATAGGTTATAACTTACTCTTAATTAAAATATTAAGAAGATAGGCTAGTATTATTTTAATTAAACTATATTATAATATACTCATCTAGCATTATAGTCCGCCTAAATAGTATAAACCTATTTAAAGTCTAGTATTAATAATATATTAATAATATATTAATATTACTTATATAAGACTATCTCTCTTAAGAGTTAAGGCTAAGATCTTATCTTTTGCCTTACCCTATATTTTCCAGTATTCTTATATAACCTTAGTATAATATATATTATATAGCTATAGTTATAATAGCTCGCAAAACTTAATGCCTATATAAGAATACTTATAAACTTATATTAAAATAAACTCCAAAAGAGCTAATATAGTAATATAAGGAGGTTAAAAACACTTAGTCTTATACTAAAACTATTAATATATTAGTTATATATTAATTATTTATTAATTTACTTACTACTTTAATATATAAGTTTCTCTAGCCTTCAATTAGTCCCTCAGATACTACTATATAAGTAATACCCTTATTTAATAATTTTAACCAATTAGGAATTATAAGTATATATAAAACTATTCCAACTATAATAGATTTTAGCCTTATATTTAAATAGCCCAATTTCAAAGGCTCTACTAATATTAAGATGGGAGTATAATCTTAAGAGGAATCTAAGGGACTCTGTAGGGTAGTTAGTTAATGCATTAATAATGCATTATAAGTACTAGTACATATATCTTCAAGATTTTCGGCTTCCTCGTCTAAGTCCCGAGCGTTTAGAGTATTATTAAGTGACTGTCCAATTTGAATAGCATCTAGGTTGTTTAATAGATTAAGTGAACTATCCCAGCTAATTAAGTCAACCTCGCAGCTTAAGATAATAGGAAGGTTTATATCCATAGTGCATTGCATTAATGCATTAGTAATACATTAAGATGAAGGCAGAAGAAGTTAGGAAAGGAAAGGCGATTACGCCCTCAAGCCGCAGAAGTTAAGGTGTTACATGCTCCACTAGTCTTTTGGCCTCAGCCAATCAGTTGAAGTTTTACTCGCCCCATTTTATATCCACTTTGTGGAGCATGTAACACCTTAACTAACGAGCAACTATCAGGTCATGTAAATCCACCTTACAGCACGGGGTGCTACGCTCTTTTTCTAAGTGAAAGTTCACCGCGGAGACCACGCTACTAAATCCGGTTTAATCTCATGTCATGTCAAACATATAAAACGGCTTGACACGATGGAGAGAAAAAATATGGAAGAAGGGACAAACAAAAAAACAAACAAACACGCATCGTGTTGCATCGTTTTCCTGAAACCCGCAAAGCATAACTAGCCATCATGCCATCTTTCGGTGACTTTGTCCATACACAATTCATTCTTAAAATCCCCCAACCTTCCGACTCCTTCGTCTCTAAAACCGTCATTGTCACCGGCGCTAACGGGGGCTTGGGCAAAGAAATTGTCACCCACATTGTTCGCCTTGGGGCGAGCAAAGTGATCCTTGGTTGTCGCAGTAGTGCAAACGGCAACAAGGCCAAGGCTGGGATCGAAAACGTATTGAAATGTAGTCCTAGTGTTATGGAGGTTTGGGAAGTCGACCTTGAGTCTCCATCTTCTATTGAGAAGTTTGTGGATCGAGTCAACAAGTTGCCCCGTCTAGACGTCTTGATCAACAACGCTGGAATTCGGGCAGTGAACTTTCAGCTTGCTTATGATACCGAAAGCACCATCGGTGTGAATACGATTGGCACTTTTTTGCTCTCACTGAAGCTTATTCCAAAGTTGAAAGAGACCGCAAAGATGTACGGGGTCACACCTCATATGACGTTCGTCACATCAGCCCTATATGATATTGCAAAGTATCCTAAGGAGCATGGGGACGATATTTTTGCTTGGTATAAAGATGAGTCACACATGGACGGTCTGAATCAGTAAGTGGATGCCTCAATTATAGGGGTCATGTACACCTTATCTAACAATATTGGATTTCAAGATACAACCTCTCAAAATTGTTTCAAATTTATTCTATCATTGAGTTAGCCGCCATTGTCGATCCAATTAACTCTCAACTTTTGAACCAAATTGTGATCAATTCGGTCGATCCCTGTTTTTGCAAAACAGGGATATCTGATGGGGTTGGTGGTGGAGAAAAAATCGCCTTCAGAGTGTTTGAGTTTATAGCTGCTCGTACAGCCGAAGAAGGATCTAGACTGGTGGTGCAAGCTGCTGCTGCAGGAAGGCAGACTCATGGCCTCTATCTCCGCGCTGGAGCTGTACAAAATTATGCCCCAATTGCGCTAGACAAGGAGAAGGGCAAGTATATCTGGGAGCTGCTTAGCAGGAGGCTGGAAAAGTTGCAGCATGGCATTTTGGAGAATGTAAAGTGATTGGAAGATTGGGAACTTGTTTACAAGATATCAAGAATTTTAACCCGCCAGCATCTAGGACCCGGTTAATAATAAATGCATTTTTGAATCCACAATAGACCACCTTGTGGCAGCAGATGATATTTGACCTTGAGGTATTGTAGATTAATATGGAGGACATTGTTCTCTAAACATTCGGGGTTCGAGGTAAATGTAGAGGCATGTAATGGAAAGAAGGCACGGGCAGTACCAAGGTGCTGTTAGAAAAGGCTTGGGACACAAGATTGAAGGAGGATAAATTACTTGATAATGGAGAAGGAAGAGCAAATTTAGCAGCGAAAGGAGGAAAAGAGAGATAAGGGAAGGTAGTAGTAGTTTGTAAGTTATGAGATTTGGGGTGCTCTGGTGAATATTCTATCGAGTGAGAAACACCGGCCTATATTCGTAAATCCGGCGAATCTAATACTGGAATCCTCTAATTTTTTTTCTTGCACTTTCCTCTGTTCGCAATATTTTTTTAAGCGCTATTTGCGACGCTATTTCTGTGTAAGTCACGTCCTACGAACGCTTCGTGGCATTAACATCTAGCTCACATACTGCTTCCTGTCGTGTGACTATGCGCTGACGAGAGATTAAACGGTCCACACCCCTAATATGAAGTGCGGTGAGTTTCTTAGGGAGTCCTTTTTGTGACCGTGGCGCCTTCTCGTGGAGGTCATCCAATCATCTCTTTATGTGGTGCACACCCAGTGTACCAAAGATTCAGCGACTCGGCGTATAGAATTTTAGGCGTACATTTTGGTACTCACTCTTATGGCAGTTTCGATTATCAGGTGCTCAAAACTTGTTTCTCAGAAGCTATTACAGTAGGAACTCTCATCTTTGATGACGAAATCGTTGTTTACTATGGAAAAGCGAGGTTGGCACTGTGATGCCACACAACAACCGTCTTTTGTTGGCCATATTTCCCCGGTTTGCTGACGTTGGACTGAGTCAAGCCCGAGAGTCATCGGGGGATCGGGGAAACCGAATATTTCGCTTACATTGCTCGTAATTCTGTCAGGCACCTTTCATATCGTCTCTACGTAAAGGAAAACTCTTTCGGTACAATAACAGAGCTTCGGAAAGCTTACTTGGGCCTTCTTTGGCCTTCATCGGCAGTGCTTTTATTTCTCGGGTTGCGATAGTATCGAACAGCCAATCCGCAGGATATGATCATGTTACGACCCTCAGTAAGCAAGCCACAGAGAAGCCACAGGGCACCATTGCAAGTGTTCTACCCAATTATCTCCTCCGACGTGTTGCGTTATGTCGCCGTTCAATAACGCCTCTATGCAATGTAGTCGGCGACTTATTATCATTTTGCTCCGCGAAAACAAGAGGCATAATCTTGACACGCCTAGACCTTCAAAGGTGACAGCAAAGGCTTCCCTGGCGATGTTAGTGGATGTCATAGGGGACCTTTGCTTCCGTCGAGATGCAATCAGGTGGAGTGGCGAGGAGGAGGATACTGCTCTGCACAGAATTGAGGAGAATCCGAGGCCGCCCACGTAGAATGCCAAGCTATCTTCTTTGAATACATTTAAATGCTCCAAGGCCCTCTGCTTCTCTACACTTGGAACTTAATCTACAGACAGCAACACCACAAAAGAATTCATACTCTGACTTTCAGCAAAAGACCCTACAAACAAGCGATTATGTCCTTCCAACTCACCGCTCAGAACATCTATCTTGAGGATGGCCACATTCTCAGGGCAAGACTGGAAAACACAAGCGGCAACTGGATTGATTCTGAAATCAACCTGAATAACTATATTGGCAATAACTACGGCTCCTTTGAATGGGGTGGCGCTGGTGTGCTCCCTTTCTATTCCTAACGATTTACCAATATATTAACACTCCCAGGCTTTGCTGATTCGGCTGAGAACATTTCCCTTAGCCTCGAGGGCGAACATTCCGTTCCAATTCTTCGCGCTAGCCTCAAAGACGGCCACGGCAACACTATCCCCCGCGACATCAACCTCGCTGAGCACATCAGCAACAACAACGGCGAATTTAGCTACCGTGCGTAATCTTCTCACTACTCTCTTGAGAGGGCGAATTTCAACTAACTCAGTACCTCCATAGAGTAAATGAGATCTCAGGCACAGATGAGACTAGGCGAGAAATCGAAACTAAGGCACAAGATGTAATGTGTTAGAGCTTCGGGGTAGGACCCCACATAGCACAGGGCAGGTAGGTGCCTTCGCCTTAGTCTAGTTGGTTAGTTCGGCCCCAGGAGAGGGGCTGGATTGTATAAGCGTGAACGTCTCAACACACAAGCTAGTTAGCATCATCATTTATTCACAACCTTTGGCTATTTTTCCAGGCATCTATTGTCTTGTTTTTTTATGCCGCTCATGCAATCACTGGTTCACGAATCGACTTTTACTTATTGAATTTTTGTGTTGTTACAATTTCCAGATCGTTTTCTCGTAGACTACCTTGGACAGCCAATTCTGACCTTCTAGCAGTATCGTCGGTAGGCGGATGATTTCTGCATGTCTTGCTTTCCCTAGACCCAAACAAACTATCCAATACGCAATTCATAGCGAGTCCCAGTCAAATACACAACTAGCATGCGACATAACCGTACTTTCCAGTCCATTTGATAATTTAGTGACATGATGCTTCGATGGTATTTACTCGTAATGCCACTTGATATAGCAACTCCAAAAAGAGAGGCCTTCGGCATCCAGGTAAGATAAATAGGAAGCCTTTCAGCCCGGGTAGTTAGAAGAATTAAGCATCTTTCATTTATCTGACCGAATCATCGATCCGTTGGCTTAGTCGTGTGTGAATTGCACAACAGTTTAATACATGAGAGAACATATCGGATGATAAAAAACCCACACTTGACATGTGTTAAATAGTTGCTACATAAAGCCGCCAGTATCGCAAGGGTCAACTAGCTATAACACTGGTCAGACTGTGGATCAGTCTGACCGTTAGAGCATCGTGTCAGCTGTGTCTAAAAAGGTCTGAAGCGGCCCTGGAAGCCTCATTGACCTTAGGTATAAGGAACAGACTTCTGTACAATCATTAAATCAATCAATTCAATCACGCAATTCGCTCAACCATCCCATAGCATGGCAAACACGCTAGTAGTGACAACTGCATCCCGCTTTGTATATTGTCAACCCCCTTTTTTTTCGTTTTCGTACAAACAGGAAACCGCTGTACCAAAGATACACATAGCCACGTATTTAGCCTCTCTTCTTCTGTCCCTCGCTCTCATTTGCCGTAGATCCTACGACCACTTGGACACTCTCATTACACTTGGAGGATGGAATCATGTCCAATACAACCTCAATCGAAGATTGACCCGCCTTACGAGAACCCGGGATCCAAGGTTCCTTCTTTGCGTCTTGCAAAAACCACTGCTGCGCCTGGTGGCTCTTGATTGGACGAAGTGAAGAAGCTTCGAGTGGTAAGATCAGAATATTCATGCAGCCGCAGAATTACACACAAATCTGGGCGTACTCACACTTATCACTCTTAGCCTCGGTTTTATCCATGGTGATGCTATCGAGTAATTATCGATATCTCGAAAAGGATGGTGGTGAAGTCGATAGATAGGAGAATTGCCTTGATGAGGATGCTAATTCTGGGAAGGCTCTAAAGGACTGGGAATGGAGAAGTGATATGTTATGCAATTCTAATAGTACAAAATGTTTTCGGAGATTTTCCTGCGAAAACTAACGGGGCATATGATTCTTATACCTCGTAGTTAATAAAACAAACACCCATGTTGTACAGTCTACAGAGCCTTGTTATACAACAATGCCTATATGGTGTAATATTTCATTTTGAGAAAGGGCCATTTTTCATATTGGACGGTATGGACGGGTTTTTGGGTATTCCCTTGAAATTAACAACGCGATATCAGCCAGTGACAGAAAAGGCCCCCAATACAAGCAATTCTTAGTTGTTAGGAGATCATTTACCGCCTCACGGCAAGTGTCCAATCACAAAAAGACAGTCTGGGTTTGAGTGCCAAACGGATGAATATTGTCTCATTTTACTCTACGGGTTACAAGGGATATGCGTGCCTAACTATTCTCGTTCCATTGCTTCCACGTTGCTTGTCTCAGTCGATGAGGCTATATCCAATCACAAAAAAGGCCCCAAGGTCCACCGAACAACGAGAAACCGTTAACCCCAGATTCGATCCAATCTACCAATTAGAAAATTGGCCCCTCGGGTTCAGTTTCGCAAACCATTTTTTCAATGTGACCGTATCTAGCACGCCGCCCACTGACGACCAGTCACATTCTACGACCGTGTTTACAGTACTCAGTTAAATTCGGTAGCCCACTAAAATGACCAGCTTGTGTCAATTTATACCGACCTTGTTCCCCTGCCTTTCTCCTCGTTCCTGTTTTCCTTTCTTTCCCGCCTCCCTCGACATCATATTTGACGGTGTTGGTCCCAGCGGTCTTCGCGGCGTCGAGCCTGTCTTTTGCATACGTCCCTGCAAGTCGCTCCACAGCACTGCCACCTGTTTCAATCACCTTTAAGTGACCCGGTCTGGTACCTCTATTAGCTTCTCCGCCAGCCCTGGGTTGTTGATGGAAAATTTTGTGCAAATGGTTACTGAAGACTTCTATCACTGTCTGTCCCACCACCCAAGAGTCTGCAGGTTGGTCGCGTCTTAATACTATATGTTCATTGTACTGAAAACTTCCCGTCCTGCAGAATCCCGCCCCCAAAGCCTTGATTGGAACCTACATGCATCTCATCGTCGAATAAATAACATTCAATATCATTATGATCCTCACCTAAAACAGTATGATTCTGATGACCACCTCGTTTACTGGTTCCTCCGCGTTGTACCTTTTCTCGATGAGACCTACTCTGGCAACCACATCGAGACTTATGAGCTGCGCGACCATTTGATCGGCGCTTTGTCGTCAAACAGTGCCGCTCATGACGTCTCGGTTGATTTCCAAGTAGGCTCCGACTCACCTGATAATTCTTTATCTCCCTCTACTGCTGCTGCTTCTCTATTGCCCGTTACCCCCGCTTCTAGCCAAGATAGTGAAGAAACTTCTTCACATTTCGCTAACAGCCTAAGCTCGGCGTCGTCCCACGCGCAAAAAAGCTTCGATCCAAGAGAAAAGCCGTTATACGAAATCTGGTCAACTGACGTCTTTCCCACAAGTTGCAAGCGGTCATGCCTGCGGTTTCTGCGGCGTGGCCTTCCCTGGTGTTGATCTACTCATGTATGCCTACCACTCTGGTAGTGATCATAGCAATAGTGTGTAATGACTAATGCGGTTTTTAGAGATCACATCGAATCTTCGCACTACCAAGCTGACGCTGATTCCACAAAGTCGTACCATTGTGGAACTTGCAATCCCGGGACACGATTCAAAACGCGAAAGGATTTCAAGCGACATTTGACAACTACCAATGCACATCCACAGCAGGTCTTCGGGTGTCGCTGTAGGCTAATCTTTCATCGGAAGGACAAATTTCGAAACCATGTTCAGAAATTAACATGCCGGGGAAGCGTCCCCTACGTATGTTCGTGTGGAGATGCAATCAGCTGGCACCATCAAGAAGCAAACTCCCTAATTCTGAGCCACATCAGGCGGTGTGGCCGGAAGAAACGAGGACGACCACTGAAATGCAAACAATAAGCAGTTAGGGAAAGAACAGATGATACGAGTAGATGGTAGATGTTTGGTTAGGGAGTGTTTGCGCCCCTACTGTTAGGGCCAGCAAGGCACCATCACCTCAATCAACCAGAGAGTTTTGTGCTGAGAAAGGTGAACTGGAGGAAGTGAGAATGAGGTGGTCTACATAGTCAGACATACTGTTTCGCAAAGCTTGTGCAATTGATCAGATGAAAGGAAGGCTCAAGTAAACACGAGATATGACCAACCTGACAACTCACCTTGACATCGTATGATTTGGTCAATATATGATTGGTCGCAGAAATACCCTTGAAATTCTTCCTGGGAATAATACGTTGAGGACACGTTGATCAGATTTCTTGGCAGCGTATACGCGGTTAGCAGATGGCGAATAATTACTATTCGAACACACCATTTTGTACCCATCCCTTTCCGTAGTGAGAATTGGACTGAAAATTTCTGGGAAAAATTTAAAATTCTATTATATTGTCATAGAATACCTATTCAAGTAGTTGCAGTAAAGCACTCTGATCAATTCCCAACCGTCGAACCGTGTCGTAATGGGAGAATATATTGAATAATCATAATTAGAAGCTTCTCAAGTCGTATTTCAATACTTAAACCGTCAGAATTTCTGGTCTCTCTGACACCTTGTCGAAAACTCTTGAGTTTCTTTATTACTTTGCTTTCAACCACCGGAGGTCGCCATGGCAATATTTTGGGCCGTAACACCGATAGTAGTAACAAAATAGGTGCCGGGGGCTAGGCCAAGCGACACACGGATACACCGGCCTCTGTACAAATTACGAGTGCGGGAATTAGATAACAACGCCGCTAGAGTACCAGTAGCTGGGCGATTGTGGGGTGCCTAGGAGCCTCCGGAGGCGGTGATATCTGTTATTTAGACCCCAGGTGTAGTGCGCACTCTCTCTTCAGGATTGAGGTCCCGTTAGGCAGCTGAACCACTGCACAAACTCCAGAACTTACCTTAGCCTCAGTATTTGACGGTAATGTTCTCCCTCCTAGCCAGCGATCTCATGAGGGGCTTTGGGATGGGTTGGGAAACGATCAAATAGCCTAAAACCCATGGAGGATTTTGGCCATGTTAGAAGTAAGCACTAAATAATTACTAGACGTCAGCACTTTCTGACCAGTCGTAGACTAATGATAGAGCTTAGAGTAGTATTAGTAATGAGTATCGAAATACGGACGCGCAACGACTTATTATACCCGCCTGCCCTCGCGGTGTTCGGACCATGGCGCTTCCCCGTCCAACACACTTCAAACCTACGTATGGCACCCATAATACCGAATTGGCTTCCCAGCCCAAAGGGCGCTTTGGGTATTTTTTCGATTGCATTGACAGGTTTCCTTGTTTTGTATGCAATTGAGCGGTTCTTGAACGTTCCTTATCCCCATGGCATTTCGATCGTGGGGCAGCCTGAAGGGTCCCGCCGCCTAAGTCTACGCACTAGGTTGAGGTACTACACTGATTGCGAGAATCTGTTCCGCGATGCCTATTGCGATGTCAGTCCTCTTCCAAGCCGTTTCCCTTGATTTCGACAACTCATTATCAATGCAGTATGTTAAGAAAGGCAAACCCGTCATTCTGCCAGGCTTTGGCTTCCGAAAAGAGGTCATCCTGCCCCAAAGCAACATGAAATGGGTACTAGCTCAGCCGGACGATGTCTTGAGTCTCGGTTTGGCCTTTGCAGAGGTCGACCAGGTCCAATATAGCCTAGGCCATTCCAAATACGTTGTGGATGCATGGCAAGGACTATTGATCAGGACTGAAATGAACCAGGCCCTCGAGACCATCTGCGCCAACATGAACGATGAACTGGGACTGGTATTTGACGAGCAATTTGGCACTGATACCACCAATTGGAAAGAAATTGATCTTATTTCCACTATCAAGGCCATTGTTGCGCAGGCAGGAAGTCGCTTCACTGTTGGCCTGCCGCTCTGTACGCACCAGTTTCCCCGATGGCCAGGTGCTATGTATGCTGACATTAACAGGCCGAGACAAGGAGTACCTTCAGAATGCTCTCAGTATCAATGATCACCTCATTATGAACGCTGGTATCACTGGTGGAACTCCCCGCATCCTCCAACCATTGGTCGGATATCTTTTCAACATCCCTACCCGCAGGCTCCTCACCAGGATGAAGAAATGGTTCATTCCACTCTGGAAGCAGCGTCTGGAGCTCCTCCCGTTTGACAAAAATGACCCAAACCACCAAGAACCTCGAGATCACATACAGATGATTATGCGTTATGCTCAGACCCATATTCAGAATGAACTTCACGATTACGACACCATGCAACGACGTCTTGTCGCTGCCAACTTTGGTGCTATTCACCAGACGCAGATGCAAGTGACGAATCTCATTCTCAACGTCCTGGGCTCTGACGCGGAATTCAACACCATTGCGAACTTGCGGGATGAAATTGATCGAGTCCTTGGAAGTGACAAGGATGCCTTCTGGACAAAGGCCAAAGTCAGTCAGATGACACGTGCCGACAGTGCTGCTCGCGAGACTCTGCGCCTCCAGTCTTTTGGCGGCCGTGCCGTCTTTCGAAAAGTCATGACGTCCAACGTCACGACACCAGAAGGGTACCACCTCCCTAAGGGCACTCTCTTATCATTTTTGAGTCAGCCGGCACAGATAGATGCCGAAAAGATGGACGATGCCACCAAATTTGACCCCTTCCGATTTTCCCGCCTCCGCGAGCTCGCAGAGAGAAACAACGAAAAAGTGCCGCCCGTCAGTCTCGTCTCCACGTCCCCCGAGTTTCTGCCCTTTGGGCATGGGAAGCATGCCTGTCCAGGACGGTTCTTGATTGACTTTGAGTTGAAAATGATTCTGGCGTATGTGCTGAAACACTATGACATTGCCTTCCCAGAGGAATACAAAGGAAAGAGGCCGCCAAATATTTGGCTGGCAGAGGCTCTTGTTCCACCATCAGGCGTGAAAATTATGGTGAAGAGAAGGATTGGGGCTTAGAATCAGCGAGCAATCGCAAATAGGATCAAGATAGGTTTAGGGTTTAGGTGCAATTTTCAAGCCAGGATAATTGAGATCGAGCTGACTTAGCAGTTCCTACGACGGTTTCCTATTTGTGCTTTTTATGGCTATCCTGCTTCCTGGAAAACGGTTTCTTCTTTTGACAAACCTCTGTGAATAATTTCGCTGGCCACAAACCTGGTCCTATACGTACCAATAAGTTTCGTACAATTAAATTCTTGTAACTGACTAGAACTCATATTGATTCTCAATGTTCTGCCCCCTTGCGACCAGACTAGCGTTCGCAAGGTTGTGGCACTGCCTCTCTCTATGATATCACACGACATAACATGACAAGCAAATAAATCGCGCATTCAGCCGGTGGCCTTCCCAATATATAACTACTCCTAGTACGGTCAATCCCTTGGTCATTTATAGACAAGAAGTTAAATATTCATAAGCGGCATTTTTACGAACAAGGCTCGCCATTCTATTCTATTTGGAGAACCCTCCACCTACCCTCCACCTTTATGAGTTGTGGTAGACATCGCAGCATTACAAGCAGCAGCTAAATAGGCAATGTCTGCACTTGTATGAGACCCTCCACCATGAGCGAAGAGAACATGTCAGATCAAGTGGACCTGGGCAGTGTTAAGAAGTGGCTTTCGGACTGTGAAACGAACCATAGTTCGAGATGTCAGCGGAAAAGATTCCCGGACTCATCACACCACTCTCCGGGTATTTATCTCGTTGATGTTCTCGAATGCTGCATCGTCGAGGCAGCCCTTGACAGCCGCTTCCTCGCTCTGAGTTACGTTTGGGGAAGGGTTAACCAACTCCGACATCTCAAGGCAAACACCGTCGCCCTCAAGAAAGCGGGTTCTCTCAAGACTAGTAGCGAAATTCTTCGAACAATCAGAGATGCCATGCAGGTCGTGCACACTCTCGGCGAGCGATACTTATGGGTCGACACTCTCTGTATCTGCCAGGACGACGACACCCACAAAGCAGCCCAAATAGCCCAAATGGCCGAGATTTATGATGGGGCTCTGGCTACGATTGTGGCCTGTACTGCCGAGAATGCTAACACTCCGCTGCCAGGAATCGGTAGTGGCACTCGGTCAGATGGTTCTTACAGCCTTGGAGATGATCTGTTACTGTCTGCCTTGGTTCGAATGCCGCACCGCCAACGAGCCTGGACCTTTCAGGAAGTTGTTCTCTCTCGACGGTGCATCTTCTTCTTTAGTGATAAGGTGGTTTTTCAATGTCAACAAAGCCGCCAAGTCGAAGGCGATTCCATTAAAAATCACACGGGACCGCAGAATATGGCAGGGAATTGGCCACCTATAGAGGGATTAGAAGGAGGGATGTTGTTCAGTCAAGAGTTTCGTTACGGGGAGTTGATTCACGACTTTTCCAGGAGGGATTTGACAATTCCCTCCGACAGATTGGATGCTTTCACTGGCCTCACATCGATTCTAAGCAAAGCTTGGCACTGGCGTTTCCACTTTGCAATTCCAGCACAAGTATTTGGATGGGCTATCCTTTGGGTGCCAGAAGACCCTATAGCTTGCAAAACTAAAGGGTCAGATATTCTTCCTGTGCGATCAGGGTCTTCGGACTTTTTATTCCCGAGCTGGTCCTGGTTATCGCACCCAGGTGCGTCATTCTATTATCTTGAAGTCATCGGGCCGCAATCTGGATATCTGGAACACTACGTGGACTGGTCCGCGACACAAATCTGGACTGGCAAATCGACACAGTGCATTGAAGAGGCTCCCGGACCTGAAAACCAGGACACCGATCCGGAAAATTCGTCAACGGCTAGTCTGTTTCGAGACTACCCACCCGGTACGATGGTAATCATGGGTTTTATGGCCAGTCTCGCTGGTCTCGGCCAGCCTAACAATACTCCGAATATGGCAAAGCATCTGGAAAAAGCAAAAGAATATCAACAGGCTGGGATTGTTTATACTGCGCTAGTCAATGGAAATGGCCAGTGGTATGGCACACTTGTAGGTGTTTCCGAACAACAAATTAGGGCACAACTCCACGACGGTGTGGAACTAAGCCTGGTCTTACTTTCGTCGGCGGCACAGACCTGGGTGATGGGGGGTTTTAGGCGCAAAATCCCTTGCTTTGACGAAGGCATTTTCAAGGATGAAAACTGGTGTACGGTAAATGTGATGCTCATTAATAGTACGTCGAGACCGTATAGGCGTGTCGCCATCGGTGAAGTGCATCGGAATGAGTGGGACAAGCTTCAGCCTCAGCCAGACCTTATATGGCTAGCATAGTGATGCATAACATAGATTATCGAGATTCTCATGCCGATTGGCTGATTAATAAAGTCATATTAGAATAAAATTAATGTGGAAGGCTTCGCTTGTTTATGTGCAAGTCATTGTAAGTCATAGCACACATCCAATGTACTTCTTGACCAACTACAAGTTAATCAAATACCGATACAAGCCAGGCAATTTTTTTCCCGCCTTTATCGCAACCCCAGGTGCACTTATGTTTACAAAGTTACTTGGAAGGGCAGATATTTCAAATGATTAAGGGACTCAGCTATTAGAGGCATCATCGTGCCCTGAGAAGGTACCATGGTAGGTCTGAGCAGTTTACTATCAGTAGTAGCCCAAAGATAGCAGCTATCCTCTCCAGGGCCTAAGTTTAAGTTGCACAACAATCTAGGTTAGCTTATTAATCTAATTGCAGAAATTCCAAAGGCTGGATGTAAGCATCGAAGTGAAAACCATCAGGAATAAAACTGCGGCATCTTTCCTCAAGTCGGGATACCAGGCTGTTTTCTTCCGCGGTCCTTCATAAAATTGGCCCAGAACGTATTTGGGGGATCGTCTTTAGAAACAGAATTGTTTTTTGTTTTCTCCAAAGATGACAAATTGACATTAATAAATACTAGTTTCCACTAACCACAGATGACCTCAATTTTGCAAACAGACAAACATACCCAACCCGTTCAACTGCTTTACCCCTGCTTTGGAATACAATTCTTCTTGTGATTCTTCCAATCAACTTTTTGGTGCTCTCTGCCACAATATCCTGCAACTCTACATCGTTCACATCTCTTGATCTCATCTGTCTTCCCACATACTTTGCAGCGCAGGATTTCCGTACAACCACCCGGGCTACTGGTTGAGTCATCCTGAGCAATTTCCGCCATCGACTCCTGAACTTCCTGCCGTACCTGTGTCTCGCATTCTCCTTTCCCGCATACGGGACTAACCCAGACGCCGATGAAAGGATCCTGCGGTACGTAAAGCCAAGACATGGGGCTTTGTAAGATGTTCACTGCAGGCGACCCGCAGTTTTCGCAAAACCGATCTGCCGCAGCACGACACGCCGCCTCATGTTCCTTCATGATAGGCTGGATTGAAGCTACAAACAGATTGATGTATCCAGCATCCTGCCCCACGGGCTTGGCCTCGCTGACAAGACGGCTAGGGAGGTCGTGAGTGTACTTGAGGTCTTCAGCATCGCCACAGTAAAATTCGAAGCGAACGGAGCGGGTAGCCATAGTTCAAAAAGATGTCTGAGAACGAAACAGGTTTTTAATTCTGACCGCAAGTCTTGAATGTTATGATCAAATTCTTTGAATGTATTCAACTATCATGCTTCTCTCCTCATCCTTCATTTCCCCGCTCTCTTCCAACCCTTTTCTTTCACGCACGTGACACACTAAAATCTCCCGTCTCCTCTTAGGTATTGTTAGTAGCGCCGTCGACATACCATTTGCTACTCTACTGTTCTATGCGAAAGCTTCATCTACCCATTCATCTTAGCCCTAAACCTTACTAGAGCCTTAACTTTTCCAGCTTCCAGCTTAGTAAGACTAACCAACATACTACCATAGTCGGGAATGATAAATGCCGAGGAAACCTGGAAACCGTCTTGAACGATGTGAACAACCGATTACCTTGGTATTAGTGTCGACGTTAAAAAGATACGCCAATGTTCTCATTTCACCAGCAATACCGCTTTTCTCCCTCTGGTGGCCTAACATCTCCCCGTTTGCTCCATTGCAGGCGTCATTGCGGCTGCTGTGTGCTGCTCTGACACATCCTGACAGTCAGGATCGCTTTAAAATCGACCCAGTACTCAAGTTCCCGGTATATACAAAAATACTAGTCTTACTTTTCTTCCCACTGCCTAATTATAGCCTAGACAGATTATTCTTTTTGGTATGAACAGTAGTACCCATTAACACTTCAGCTGGGATCTATTTCAGATATCACATTGGTGACGAATGTCCGCAGCGTGGTTTCGATTGGTCAGGGAAACACATATACGTAACAGTCAAGAGCTTTCCTGGGAATACAGTTCTTTACCTTTTAGCAACTATGATACAGCAGCTAGATTGACGATATTATACCGTAAACTGCTGCTTCACAAATATCTCAGAATGGAAGATATATTCCCGCTAGGTTATATCGGCTACGGTTTATTTGCATTTGCAGCACCCCTCAATCTATCAAATTTAAAGATTATGTACTCTAGTCTTTTTTTTTTTTTTTTTTTTAAAAAAAAAGGCTTAGACAAACTGCCTCGCTTGTGCTTTCAAGGCACATCTTGCGCTGCCTCCCGCGTGCTGGAGAGGCGCATATTACACTGCCTTCTCGGTAGAACGAAATGATTGGCCGCTTATGCGCCTTAATTCTACATGGCTAGCTGACTAGTTTCAACCCAAGCCCACCAACAATTTGCGGCTGAAGCAGATTTCGCATTCTTCTTCGACATCTCCCTCGACATTTTTCGAGAAAGCCTTTGAATGTAGTATCTCTATGGCCAACCGCCATTGAGCCGCTCTACCTTCAACGGCCAGGTTGATGCAACTTGTGCCCTGCCGACAGGTCGTTTACTGGGCATGGAGCGTCCCAACGAGGTCGACGTCAATGCCCTTCTCTTCCCCAAGTGTTCCTGAATTGACCACAAGATGGTAACCTACCTTCCGCATAATGATAGAGTTGGTCCGATGAAAGTCATTGCTAACCACAACTAGTTTTCTACCGGACTGCGCAAGATTGCGCCAGCTGGCGATACGACGGAAAACACTACGATCGAGTACGCCCGACCCCACCTCAATAATATACCCGTCTAATCTGACAGTATCATTGCGATCCATGGATTGGGCACCCAGTCACCACGGACATGGGAGTATAAGAAGAGAGATACGGGCGGAGTGGTCAACTGGCTAGTAGACCGTGATATGCTCCCAGCAGCCATACCCAACGCAAGGATATTTACTTACGACTGGGATGCGAATTTCTTCACAAAGGCTCCTGTGGAAACGCTGTTTGGCCATGCCGACACTCTTTTGAACAGTCTTGTAGCCGAATATCGAGGTGCACAAGCCCCGCCCCCCCCCGATAATCTTCATAGCTTCTTGCTTTAGAGGGCTTATCCTGGCGGAGGTATATGTAAGAACAGATCCAAGACGATGCCGAGATAGCTGACACGCTACTTAGGCTCTCGTTCGAGCGCAACGCAGGGAACACCGTAAGATTCTCCTCTCCACAGTTGGAGCCATCTTTCCTGCTACACCATTCCGTGGCACCGATGCCGCCGAACAGGCTCGGTGGCAAGTGGTGGTCGGTGGAATCATGGGCAATGAGACTTCCGATCAGCTCATAAAGGACCTCAATAGCCAAGACGAATATGTTTCTGAGCGTGCTCGGCTCTTCGAGTTACTCGCGAATGATAATTCGATCCAGCTACCCGTTCGTTACTTTTACGAAAGGAGGCGGACAGAGATGCCGAGACGGATACTCTCGCAAAGATGGATGATTAAATTCCTTTCTACTCGGCATACCGAAAAAATCGTAGGCTACCTCCTCCAGGTGTACCTGGCAGAAGCTAACCTCAGGCAGCTTGCTCCGAAGTCTTCCGCATGCCCAAACAGTTTCCCAGCCAGGGACTAGACGCAACTCATTCAGATATGAACAAATTCAGCGGCCCGAAAAGCCCTAATTTCAAGCTTGTCAAAGACGCGATAGTAGGGCTAGCCAGTGATGCTTCGGCCATCTTGAGCCGTCGGAAGAACTGTAAGTTGACCGTCTACCGCGAGCGACTGCTCACCACATTCAATGCTAGGCCCTTTTAATATAGCCAAGCTACCCAGAAACTTCACTAGACCGTCCCGTTCGGACGTAACAAGGGATTTGTCGGCCGTGAATTAATCCTGGCGAAGATCCTCGCAATCATCCCCCCCGCAGTAGAGAAAGACGACTGCCAGCGGACCGCCATTGAAGGTCTGGGAGGAGTCGGAAAGACACAGATCGCACTCGAAGCCGCCTTTCGGGTTTGCGAGGAGTACCTGGACTGCTCCATCTTTTGGGTTTCGGCTGTAGATGCTACTAGTTTTGAGAACGCCTACCAAAACATTGGCCAGCAGCTCAAGGTTGATGGGATCGATGACGGCGCAGCGGATGTCAAACAGCTCGTCAAAGCTGCCTTGAGCAGCGAAAGTATCGGGAATTGGCTTTTAATCATCGACAATGCTGACAACATGGAACTCTTTGGCGACGAGGCTCTTACTAGCTATCTTCCGTTCAGTCGGAAAGGCTCCATCCTGTTCACAACACGAAATCACAAGGTCGTAGTCGGACTTGATATCTCAGAGCGCAATGTGATTGGTATTGAAGAAATGAACAAAGATGAAGCTTTGAAGTTCTTGAAGTTCTTGAAGGCCCAGCTGAGAGAACACCAGACGCGTGATGCGGAAAGCACGGAAAGGATATTCGAATTTCTCAGCCATCTCCCCCTTGCCTTACGTCAGGCATCTGCATTCATGGCCAACAACCGGCTATCGACTGCAGAGTATCTAAATCTGTGCCTGACAAGCTACGAGGGTCTTGTTGGTCTGCTGAGCAGAGACTTTGAAGACCGACATCGATATAAGGAGATTCAGAATCCGGTCGCTACGACATGGTTGATCTCATCCCAGCACATATCAAACCTCGATCCGCTAGCTGCAGACTATCTTAGATTCATGTGCTTTTTGGCTGAAAAAGATATTCCCAGATCTCTGCTCTCTCCAGCTGAGAAGCTACAGATGGTAGAAGCCATTGGCACTTTGAAGGGGTATGCACTCATTGCGGAACGAGAGGAGCCGGACACGTACGACATTCACCGGCTGGTTCAACTGTCAATGTTCAACTCGTTCACAGAAGGAGAGCGGAAAGAATGGGCCGCGAAAGTGCTGCAGCGGCTCGCAGATGTCTTTCCATCTTCGACCTACGAGAACAGAGCCTTAGGGATGAGATACCTTCCGCATGCTCGTCGCGTTCTTGAGCTTCAGAAGGGCTCAGAAGATAAAAACGCCGAAGGAGACCTTTCGACCAAAGTGGGTGAGTCCCTGCTTAAATCAGGGAAGGCTGTAGAGGCAGAGCTATTCTTGATGCAGGCACTTAATCTGAGGGAGAGGTTATTGGGTAAAGATTATCCCGATACACTGAGAAACCTGTATAGTCTTGCAAATGCTCTACATGGCCGAGGAAAGTATGTGGACGCAGAGAAGATACATCAGAAAGTTCTTAACCTGAGGGAGACGGTATTAGGCAAAGAGCATCCTGACACACTTCAGAGTATGAATAACCTTGCAAGAGCTGTCCTGAGACAAGGAAAGGACATGAAAGCAGAGAAGATATATCAGCCGACTCTTGAGTTGATGGAGAGGGTATTAGGTAAAGAGCATCCTGAAACACTTTACAGCATGAAAAACCTTAGGAAGATTCGCGAACTTCTTTGAAGAGAAGCAGTTATGACATTAAGATAGGAGTATTTTTGATGAGTAGTACTATGAAACTTGTGTTCTGTTCGTATATATATTGCCGTGATTCAATCTGTTCTATTTAGGATGTTGTCTAAATTTGAATAAAAATGACCAAAGAGTGAAATCTCTTCTATTTCTAATGCCAAGATTTCTCGGTTGTGTGGGAATACTTCAAGTTGTTTTTTAGTGAGACGGGCAGGGATAAAATATTCCGAAGCTCTTACCCTCCTCAATATACTGCAATTCTCAAGTTCTATCTTGTACAGAACTTGGATGCAGCGACGGTCATATTGTTTGGCGAGAGCGGCTTGACTGAAAACGAAACAAGCAGTAAAGGATATCATAATGAAGCTCACTATCCTCTTGTTTTACGCATTTATTACGTTGGGCAATCTAATGTTCCAATTCAAGTGCATCATGATGAGAATGAAAGCGAGCCTAGCGGTATACCCTTCGAGCAGAGGAGTCGGTGTAAGGCAGGCGGCTCCTTGCCTCGATATCAAGGGCGTCTGACAGAGTTTTGGAGTAGCTACAGGTACCTCTCTAACAAGAGCACTTCGAAGCACTACGTCCGATATAACTTAGCCAGCGTTCAGGACAACTCGCAAGTCATTCCAGTGCCGTGCGAAACACTAAATTCTCACCACGTTACCGCCACAATTACTCAATACAAGGAGCTTTTAGCGATAGTGCAATTACTAGAGTCATATGCTACCAAAATTTGACATTATAGGAAGAGACACTACCTCATTGGTAGAGCCTTGAAACGTCCTTAATTACAGCTACGTAGGCAAATATTCATCATGTACCATGAGGACAGTTCCTTTAATTATTCATCCCGTGAGATATCAGAATGTAGAGTATTGTTCACGGACCAAGTCTAACATTGCCTCTAACCCGATTACGTAACCCTTCGATGACATCACCCCGCTTCGCATTTAATTTCACAGGTCATAACTTTCCTCATCTTTTACATCGCATAAAGCATTTCGTCGCAAAAACATGGGGCTTGGGCCACAACAATCCATCGAGGAGGCAGACTCCTCGAGCAGTGGTCTGGCCACCGTGAAGGGGCTTTTGCAAGAAAATCGGAGTACTACAGACAAGGCGAGTGTCCTCCTTCAGCTTCTCGAATCAAGCCGAGATCTAGAATCGGATCAAGAGGAAGGCGATTCTTTGCTGGAAGAAGACCCATGGGGGGGAATTGACAACGTCGTTATCGAACAGCAAACCGAGATCTATACTGTGGAAAATCTGGTGAGCGGCAATGAACGCGTACATACCGCGGCCATGTATGCACGACGCCGTCGAACTCGGGTTTGCTTCTTGTTCCCCTGTTATGCCATCCGTGCACTAAGTTTATGCATCTGGAACGCGATAACATTGATCGGAATGTCATGTTTAGACATGGTTAGAACTGTTCGTGGAGCTATGAGGGCCGACGAAAAAGATCAACGCGAGAATGATACCGAGGCGCAAAAAATGACCTCGGTTGGTATGGCAGCTGTCGCACCCCAGCAGGAAGATCAAGTGTCCGTCAACCGCTTTGAGCTTTATCTGAAGAAAGCTTTATTTGAGGAGACAATGCATGTCTCAACAACCTTAGCAGAGCCTGAGTGGAGAAGTCTCCAAGACGAAGAAGCAATTCCTTTATTTCCAGGATGGAATACGGCAATTGCAGAGTACCCATTGCGCCCTCAAGGCCGATTTGTGGCTGAGACTGAGAAGGCTTTTGGCGATTTCCTTGACAATGTTGACATTGGCATGAATCTCCAGGTCATGGGCACAGGAGGAGGCTTCTCATCAACGGGCTTACCAGGCCTACTGAAAAGGTCATTTACATCATATCAATGGCTCGGAATGTGGCGAAGCTCCGAGGGTCGGCATATTCGAATTTCCCCTGCGTTGCTTAGCAGCAACAATGCTTCCGAGACGTCCAGTCCTCGTCCATACGAGCAGCTCTCAATTCAAGAACTGGAGCAGTTGCAATCCCTGGAGAACGAGGTTCTCGGGCTAGACAAGTACAAGGGCGGCGATAGCGAATATCTCACAGTTATTACGCATAGCGATGATTATGTCGGTGCTATCTCCCTCTTCAAGGCGGAGTTCTCGGACGAACACGAGATTATCCAGGTGGACCGCGTTGCCATGATCTCCGACGTGCCAAGAGAGATCTGTAGGATTCTCCGAGAGGAAATCAAACCTCATCGGTACGAATTGGGGCGGACGAAGAACAAACTAAAATGTTTCACGAGAGGTGACTTGCCGTGTCCTCGGATTGTCAAGATTTCGAACCAGGAGCGCCAATGGCAAAGCTGTGGTGGTGGATGGCGGCAAGCCTTCAAGATACCTCAACTGAACCACGAGTACAGTTCGGGTGAAGGTCTAATCGCCACAATACCACAGATGGTTGGATTGCTTCACTTGCAACATCTGACATTGACGCACCTCAAGTCATCACCGGCCATGGTCTTCGACATTCCTCTTGATATTGGTAAGGGGCAACTTCGCAGAGGGGTCTTGCTGAATGGAAGATTACGGGGGCTTCCTCATGTCGGGAAGAACACGAGAATTGCGGTTATTTTCCCGAGTGACAGTGCTTGGCCTAGGGAGCAGTTTTTTTGGGCTTGAGGCCTTTTTTTTTGAGAGCGATTCCAACGGCATAAAAAATAATTGGAAAAGAATATTACCACCGCTAAAGAACTTCATTCATCTGTACATTACTTTAGAATAATATCGATTTACTATAAGTTACCGACAAGCACCAAGTTTTACCTACTTTCAATCATGTAAATTTTCAAATACGTTTAAAGATCTTAGCACACCTTTGCGGAAAGAAGTGTATAGGCCTCTGTTCCACCTGCTCACAAGGCCGTACTGGCGGCGGATATAAATCCTGCAGGATGTTGCCATGGTTGGAGCTGACGTTCCAGTGCTCTGCTAAAACAGATTTCTATCATGAGAAACAATTATTACTCCGCTCGGTGCGTGACAGGTGATGAAGGTAGGTTTTTATCGCGATATTATTGACAGTATCCGGTCGAGCATATTACGCACCTAGACATTGAGTTCGCCAGAAGCAGAAACATGCTCGAGAAGGAGTGGGTATCAGAGCGGATGTGGAAGCTACTCGTGAATATAACGGATATTCAGCAGAATCAGAAGGAAGCAGCGAGCTCGGAGGTCGCTGTGGACTTTCTACGACCATTGGTGCCTCGTAGAGAGGCAGCCATTGACGAGAAATATGATTATTGCATTGTTAGGATGAAAGAGATCTCAGACTGGCTTACAACAGTAACCAAATTACACAATTTCACTTTCAGCCTTCTATCAAAACTTCACCGCCTAGTTGCCGTCAAATAGACACCTCGATATCCCCCGACCTGTTTCAGAAGCCTTTGGATCCATCTACTGGAGCCGGAGCTTTGATGAAACTCCGCCTTTGCGCAAACGACATTCCACAATCCCCCCACTTGTTAGCCCATTTTTCTCCTTTGACTCCTCAAAACAAAACAGTTTCTGTCGGCACCTATTGTCCTCGTAATTTCCCTAGCTGGGCCATCTGTTGGGCCTGCAAGTCGAACACGGTTGATTTTGCGGGGGTGAGCGGATGGGTGGAAGGGTATTGGGGATCACTATACCCAAGGAGTAATGGGTTGGTAGAGTGTAGCGAGTCACCACAAGCTGAGTGATACCAAGCTCTGCTAATCTTTATACACGTGATGGCATAAATATTTTGGGTAGTCGGCTGTTCATTAATCTCTGCAAGAAGAGTTAGGTTCGCTTACATTAGGTATTTGACTGTAACAGCCTCCCATCAAATGTCTTAGACTTTAGAGCAAGACAAGGCATTTCACCGAGACCAAGACGGTCCACGAACCACGAGCCCATTCCAACTACTTACATAGAGCTCCTTGGAAGTATAAGGGCCGATAAAGCATGTCTCACTGTGGAATTTGAATTCAAGCAATAAACATCTTCGGATGATATACTTCATCAGCAAAGTGAGCATTAAAAAGTTCCCATGTTCGCTATTACTGACTATGGGCATCTGCAAGACCAAATAACTTCAAACAGCTTCATACCTTATCCACCCTACATTATCAGATTCTACATTTCTAATATCTCACTATCACGATGCAGTTTATGGTCATTTTTACATCTCTCCTCCTTGGACTAGCTCCATCAGCTGCCCAAGGCAAAAAACATCAGGTAGTTACATTCTGCAGGAGAAAACCACCGCTAGACTAGGGGGTTGTAGAACGAATTAGAAGATAATTACTAACTTCCTTCAGAACCCAGCTTGTCCTGAATTGTGCGGAGAATCGTGTATGGGAAACAAAAAGTGTTATTTGGATTGTATGGAAACCTGTTCGTAGGAACAGAGGATATTCGACCAATAAAAATTTGATTAGATCAAATATTGATAGTAGCCAACCCATCGACATCCTTATCTATATCCCAGGTACGGTAAAGTTGCTAAATATGTGAGCCAGATTGGGCAAATCTGTCTCTATCCTAATCCCATTTTACAACTCGACGATATTAAATATATCTGTTGCTGCTGTGTTTGAGACAGCCATTAGGCTTGTACCATCTTCTCTATTCATGATCATCTGTTTCTTTTGTGTCTTACACCTACCTTAGTCAGGCAAACGAATGGACTTGGTAACGCCGAATGTGTCTTGAACCTTTGTCACGGTCTCCGACAGTTCAATTGTGGGATTCTCGGCTCTGAAAAGGTATTTCTTTTGAAGAATTTCGAGAATTAGCACCGGATAGGTTTAGAGTAAGTGCGCTGATTGAATTAGTTCATCAGTTCGTGGGATTTCTCGGCGTGTGGAATGATGGGTTCTTCGGTGGCGTAGCTTTAATTGACAAAATGGTTCATCCATGTATGAATGCTAGTTTATCGACAAAATGCCTACCCTATACGCTTGCGATCACCTTAGCACATCACATTTCCTTTCTACCCTTTTTTTTTGTCCTTTTCATTATCGCGACAACAAATATTCTAGCTTCCGCTTTGATGGGCGTTGTGTTTCTGGCTATATGCAGAGTGTTTACAGTAGTTACACATGTCACGACCTATGATTGAAGGCTGGCTCGTTCCAGCCGATAATAGGCAAATAAACAAACCCTGCCAGTGGTCGGTCGGCTAATATGTTCAAGAAATGTTCCCTTGGATCCGCGTCTGATTAATCTGAGAATTAACAACCCAAGTATGTTCAAAAGTCTTGTTGTCTCGTGGATCCTCTAAACATTCGGCGTCATACGGTGATGAATAATAGCGAAGTTTAACTAACATGATCCAATTACTCTCGTGAATTAAGCGTTAATCATCCTTGCCATCTCTTATTAATTGACGTAGTTTGCCAAGCCTAGAGTCTCAACGATGTGCTGATTTGTCACTCGGAGCACCATCGGTCGTAACGGAGTTCATCGGGCCAAAACGGATAAAGGTGTGGCCGAGCCCGACGAGAGGTGAGTCAATTCACGATCATTAATACAATTCTTGGACAAGTTAACACAAAGCTACAGTGACAAGCTTCAAATGACGCACCTGATTCATACTCATGGAACGCCGATCAGCTAGTCGAGCCTCGTTGGCATGTACTCCCTGTCGAAGTCAACATCTAAAATGCGACACTCTCCGCCCTTTATGTTCACGATGTCAAACGTTATCCAAAGCTTGCTCATACCCCGAGTCCCGCCGTAGCGGGAAGAGTAGAGCTGCATCTACTCGAAGAACCCGAGCCCAAGACATACAAGTCGAATTTAACGTGTTAACGCCTGCTCATACAACGACATCGTCACTCGGAGAAATTGAGCCTAATTCTGACGTAAACATGGCATTGATACCCCAAGCCGATGATCGTCAGAGCACTGACACAACACTTCTGGACTTGTACTACCAATTTTTTCACCACAGCCACCCGTTTGTTCTTCCGAGGAAAGCAATTGAAACAACGATTGCTACGGAGCCCTCTAGCGTCCGAGCTTTGGTAGAAGTGATGCAACGCATTGGCTCATTCTACAAAGACCTCCATGCACCCAAAGGGGATCCTATGAGTGTAAAAAATAGTGAAGTTATAGATGGGTTTGCCGTTCAAACTACCCTGCTCACTGCTCTGGCGAAGAGCATGTGTGCTGAGCAAGCTGCCGCGGACGAACTGTTCACCAAGGCGATTGAACAAGCCAAGAGCATTGGAATGAATACCAAGGCATTTGCTGATGCTACAGAATGGTACGACCCTGTTCTTGCGGAAAGCTGGAGAAGGACTTGGTGGATGCTGTATTTGGTGGACGCGCAATTTTCCGTCGTCCGACACGACCTTGTGCCGGTTCTCCAAGATACGGCTTTTGATGTTGACTTGCCCTGTGAAGATCAAGACTACAATTTCATGGTAATAGTTCGCCCTCCTCTGATTAATCATTGCATGAAAGTACTAAAGCCGGTTGGATAGCATGTACCTTCAGATAGGGTTTCATATTCGGAGTACCAAGACCGAGAGTTTGCGTTTGAAGAGAAACTTTTCTCCTCATTCGCCTATCTCATCGACGCTACGGACATATTTGTCTCATCTCTACGCACATCCTTCGCGTATGAAAGTCTTTCCAACGCGAAATTTCTTTGTGAAAACCTGGAAACAACCATAGCAGGCTGGTTCGTCATGCTTCCGCCAAGCAAACGAGAGCTTGTTGTGAATTCAGTCGTCCTGGACCAGCTCCTCTTCCAAGCCCACATGATGATGTACACGTAGGATACCTCCCGACCCCCTTTCTGGATTAGTTTCTGAGTATCTATAGAGCACTTGCTTATATTCATCGACCACTCTCCACGCTCCACTATGATCCTGCCGAGGGTATATCGAGCTGTGGTTCCCCACCACCTCCATTGTCACTGTTCTCGGAACTGAACGTGGGGAATACGCTGAACCGTCGAGCCCACTTAGAGAAACTATTTCAAGCCGTCCGTAAACAGAACCAGTGCTTAGTCGCCCTACCGATTGGTTCTGTTCAAATGTCGCCTTTTGTCGTTTGCATGATTGCATGCTGTACCATCGCTCACTTGGTAGCTTGCAAATCCGCATTCACGCCCGAAGAGGCTGGCGCAGCTCGATCTCGCATCCGGGTTTGTTTGGGCACCCTCAAGCACTACGAAGAAGTTTGGCCTCGAGCCAAGAAGATAATGCGAGAGCTCAAGAGCATCGCTCATATCATGCTGCAAGCGGGAGCAGCTTCGCAGCCCCCACAAGTACACTGTGAGGATATGGTGGAGCCGGAAACCATCATGGTTGACTTGTTCGATAGAGAATTTCAGCATGCTTTTGAGACTAACTCATGAGCTAATACCAGGAGTAAAATAACACGCGTAGAACCTGATTTTCGAATTTTGTAATACTACCTTTCACATCGCGTAAATCGAACTGAAGCAAACATGCTTAATTTTAAGAGCCCACTTTCAACTACGCTAGATTTGATTGCTTTGGAATCATTCTAATGACATGTCCTTCCCGCCAAGTCCGAATAGCCTATGGGTGGGACCGGAATGAAAACATTAATAGAATCCCGAATAGCCTAGCGGGGCTCATCGCTTCTATCAAGATGTTTATTAGATACATGCAGAAATCGAAATTCTTATTTGAATCTTTCTCCCTCTTGTTCCCGTTTGCATCTTCTAGGGCCTGGTCGACACAGTGCAAAGGTTTGGATCAACATGGCGTACCTATTCCGGACTACAGCGCTTGGTTCCATTGTCCGACTAATAACGAAGGACCAGTGCTTATCATTTCCGAGTGACGAGCGCAAGCACCATGAAGGGACTGTTTCTGAATCATCCGCAATGAATGAGCATGAGAGCCAGGGCAATGTTGTTGTTGAATGGTGAGTGCCTCTAGTTGACCAGACAGCTCGGGATCTCACAGACGCAATAGGGACTCGCCTACTGATCCGGACAATCCTCAAAACTGGTCAACAACACAAAAAACAGTAGTGGCATTTCTGATATGGTAGGTTCTGACGTCCCAATTCTCTCACATACAAGCACAAGTTTAATACTGATCCCCGGGTCCAGCATATACACATTCACAATCTACTGCGGGTCATCCATCTACGTCCCCAGTATTACGTGAGTACCGAGGTATCTTCTGGTCTTTATGGCTATTGATTATTAATGCTATTTTAGCCAAGTAATTGACGAATTTGGTGTCTCTGAGACTGTCGCGTCGCTCGGCTTAGCTCTTTACGTTCTCGGATGTACGTCCTTGCTGCTCAATTGCTTACAGCCTCACAGCCTGTGTTTTAGTTGACTGATGGTTTAAGACGGCATTGGGCCACTTTTATTCTCTCCACTGAGTGAAATTCCTTCCATCGGCCGGAATCCAATTTATATAATCACTTTCGCGATATTCATCATCCTCTCGATCGTGGCATCGGTGTGCCGAAGCTTCGCTGGCTTCCTAGTTGTTAGATTCCTGCAAGGATTCTTCGGCAGCCCATGTTTAGCGACAGGAGCGGCATCGTTGACTGACATGGTAAATTGCAGAATTTCCCCGTGTGACACTTATGTACACGGCATCTGACAGGCATTAGTTTTCCGTGGTTTACATCCCCTATAGCTTGGCGGCTTGGTCTGGCGCCATGTACTGCGGTCCAGCACTTGGTCCTTTGATATCAGGATTCTTGGTCATGAAAAAAGAGTGAGTGCATCACTATTGAATTGATGCCGTACCTTCTAACATATAAAAGCTGGCGATGGTCAATGTGGGAGATCGTATGGCTCTCCAGCTTCGTTTTCTTGCTCTTGGCCTTCTTTCTACCCGAAACCTCCACACCAACCTTGTTGTACTACAAGGCAAAACGACTGAGGCAGGAAAAAGGATCTGAAATCTACGTCGCGTCTAATGAGCTGAGATTGAAGAGCGTCTCGCAGAAGGACATTGTGAGGTCTGCTCTCGTCAAACCGTTCGAAATCACACTGAGAGATCCAGCAATTGCTTTTACAAATATATACGTACGTATTGGCTCCAAGATATTCACCGATATTTCTGGTTATCTCGATCTATACAGCCAACTGACTTGTCCCACAGACATCCTTCACCTACGGCATCTACTATTCATTCTTCGAAGCATTCCCACTGGTTTACCCCAAAACCTACGGCATGAACATCGGTGAGACAGGTACAGTCTTTGTATGCATCCTCATAGCGTGTATCTCAGGCTTGGTATGGTACTGCTCGTGGTATCACATCTTCATTAGAGAGCGCTTTAAAAGGCTTGGGACCTTTGACATTCAGGAAACTTTTTTGCGGCCCGGCCTTATAGGAGTCTTTGGAATTCCTATAGGTTTGTTTCTTTTTGGTTGGGCTGCGCGAGAGTCCATACCTTGGGAGGTACCCACCCTCGGAATCGTCATCTTTTGCGGCTTTTCGTTCGTTGTCGGGATGGGCATCTTCATTTATTTGCCACTGAGCTATCCGCAATATGCAGCTAGTCTCTTTGCAGCAAACGACGCTTTGAGGAGTTCGTTTGCGGCGGGTGCGATTCTCTTCGGCAGACCACTTTATCTAAACTTGGGCGTTGGAAAGGGATGCAGCTTACTGGGTGGACTAAGTGCGCTTGGAGTTGTCGGGTTTTGGTACTTGTTTCTTCGTGGGGACAGCCTACGAAAGAAAAGCAAGTTTACGGTTCAGGCCTAAAAGTCCAAAATGCGAAATGAATATTGAAGGGTTATTCCTCATAGACGCTCATTATATAGGTTAGAAGTACTGAGAGCAATTTGCCCGAGACTCTCCCTGCAAAATGAGCAACCAAAATCACACCCCTTACCCAATAATTTCATCAATCCCATTCTGGCGGAAAACACCACCAATTGACTTCTCTTATTTATTTTTGTGCATTACTTTGATACTCTGAAGCTAGTGAGTGTGACTCGATGCTCCTCGCCAAGTACCCGCTGGCCTGTCTCCATGACCTGCACAATTAATGTCTCGGCTTCTTTCAATCGACCTTGACCAGAATATATGCTGGCTAAGTCAGCCAGATTAGCAAGAGCACTCGGGTGTTCTTCTCCTAAAACCCGTCGAGTAGTTTGCATTACCTGCAACTGCAGGTACTCGGCTTTTTCCCATTGTTTTTGATTGGTGTATGTCGATGCCAAATTAGATATTCTCGTGAGCGTGTTCGGATGTTCCCCCCCAGTGCCCGCCTCACTATCTCCACCACCTGCAATTTGAGTGACTCGGCTTCTTCCCATCTACTTTGTTTAATGTATATGGATGCTAAGTTATCCATGCTGGCGAGCGTCCTTGGATGCTTTTCCCCAAAGACTTCCTTTTGCGCTTCCAAGGCTTGCAGCTGTAGCCCTTCTGCAATCTTCCACTGGCCTTGGTATTGAAAGAGCGCGGCAGTGCCGTGGAGAAGGGTTGCTCTGGAGATCAATTCGGCTTCCCTGTCACCCTTCGTTCTCGTACTTGTTTCGTTGAATTTTAGGACAGTAAAAACGTGTGGGAGATAAGTGTTGCATATGAAGCGGCTCTTAAACTCGCCGTATGGGTAAATATCAGACAGCGTCATAAGAGCTAGTATGGCGAAGTAGTCAGCCCTACCCTTGTTAACAAGCCAATTCCGGATGACCAGCTGCAGAAGCCGATGCATGGCAAAGCTGTCATCTTTCACTGATATGATGAACGAAAATGCTTTGAGTAGACCTAGAGCTTCCTCCAGCTGGATATTTGAGCGCTGTGTCTCTTGCCATCCTTCTTTACTCACATGACGCCAATACCGGTGGTAAAAGTGAGCTATCAAGGCCATAGGGATGGCCTGTCGATCGAAGAAGCTCATCAGCGAGAGAAGATCACCAGCCATGGGGTTTTGCTACTCGATTTGTCTGAATGAAATTATCCATGAGGCTACGACAGCTTGTGGAGACTCTGAGTCTCTTCCAATAGTCTCAAATTCTTTGCTGAGTAGATCTGCCATGATTTGATCGCTGCTGTCGAGGAGCTGAAGGTATTTGCTGACCGATATAGTATTCTTTCTCATGTATGCAACAGCTTGGACCAGTGCTAGAGGAAGATATTCTAGCCCAGACATGAGAAGCAAGGACTCGCTAGTTACTCCCATGAGACCATAGACGGTTGTGCAAAGCAGCTGATTAGACTCGTGTTCGTCCATCTTGCCGACTTCGAATACATCCCGATTCTTGGTGAGCAACACGCCGACCTACTTATTCCGGGTTGTGAAAAGAACAGATCCATGGGGACTCTCAGGGATGAATCTGGTCAAGCGTTCATCTTCAACAAGTGTTCAATTATGCTTGTTGTGTGGGGTGTGACAAAACTGCATGTTGTCGGCGTTATCAACGACCATTAGCCATCGTTTCCGATGTTCTTTCTCCAGCCACGTCTTCACCAGTACTCTTACATCCATCCGCTTTAGGATTCTCATAACCTGGAATGTGGCATTCTTGAGCAATGCACGTATATGCTTGATGAAATCTCTCTGGACTGCTCGCATGAACCCAGAAGACTGACACTTCTGGACATGTCTCGCGAAGCTAATAGGCGTATTCCAAAGCCACCTGAGTTTTCCTATCCGTGTAAGCAAGAAATCAGTAATTACTTGGATAAGGAAAACAAACCCAATCCCCCCAAGGCCGACTAGGGCGACTCTTGGTTGGTAAATAGGTGGAACAAGTCGCTGCTGAAGAAATTGGAGTATATCGTTCCGCTTGACAAAGGCTTCATTTCTTGGGTAAGGAACAAGAACTGTGGCTCATGTGAGAAAGACGCAGTGCCAGAGATTATACAGTGGACATGAAGTGCACTTACACCAAGGACTGACAGACTGCTCCATTGCTGGCCCTAGTTTTAGTCAGATCAATCGACATTCCGAACAGTATAATATTACGGACCTGCTCGTAGCGAGGGCATCCACAAGCGTAAAAATGCCTTCATACAGGCTGCTGCCGTAGCGGCAGCATATCGCTGCCAACGTTTGCTCTAGTAACTGTCCGCATAGTCACACGCACCCTTGATCACAATACAGGGGAGGGTATCCCAAACGCCGGCTCCCTCCATTTCGAAGGCGATGATGGCTTCTTTTGCCGCAATATCATCGCGCTGTTTGCCCGACATCATGACTGAATCGCCAGACGCGATGAGACTGAAATGGACAGCAGGTTCTGGATTGTTCACGGTATCTTGGAGACGGCGGCGCTGGATTAGCTTACCGTCCTCGCCCAGTTTCCTGATTCCGGCATGGCAATCCTCTGACTCGAATAACTTATCGTGCATCACCCCTGGGTACTCTGCTGCCAGTGGTTTGGCCTGTAGCTCACCTAGGTAGCCCACCACCTTGCTTTGGAGTACCTGACGACCCCGGAGTCCCTTCAACTTGGCTACTAGTCCGTGAATCTCAGTATTTGGCCTCCCTAGGGAATCTAGTAGGGTGTCTTTGCGCATAAAGCGTTCAGACAACCGCCATCCTAAATCATGCTGGACAATCCCCTCGCTTACGATGACGTCGCCGAGCACGATCTCTTCACCGTGAGAATTGAAGGGAACGGCGCCGCAAACGCTGACTACGAGGGCAAGCTTGACATTCGGGAAACTCAAATGACAATTGGCAGCGACTATGGCGGCATTAGCTTTTCCCATGCCTGGCATATGCGTAAGCACGACGTTGTGACGGCCAATGGCGCCAGTGGAGTAAATGTTGGGGTCCCCTAGGGCCTTATCCAAAGGTGAGCCATTATCGTCCCAGTGGAAATCAAACAGTGCATGAACGGCGTCAGCCTCAAGAGTGAGAGCACAAAATATTGCAACCTCAAAACTATGACGACCGGTCGGGCGAGGGAGAGAAACCATGACGACCAACAGTAGCAAGGGGAACACCGCCAAGGTTGTCGTTTTCTGAGGCGGGCCAGCCCCATTCAAATTGAAGAGCGGCTTCTGCCTTGAGGAGGAATGCACGAGACGGCGACCTTGGAAGCAGGACAAGCAGCCGCCTTATTATCCAATACAAGAGGGTATCTCTCAGACTGAGCTATCGCACGAATAGAACTAAAATCGGAACAGCACTAAGGGCCGATTATCATTGAGACCTATGCTAGATAATAGAGTAATTAAAGAAGAGCTAGCACACGTACTGCATTGGGCAAGATTGGATGGCCTGATTCTAGTGTCTCCTTGTGGATAGGATTGACAGATCAATGTTGTTTAAATTTGCGGGTCTCCCCAGAGATAAAGTCGCTCGTTCTGGCGAAACGTAATTCCGAGCAGCCAATTGAAAGTACCGTAAAAAGCGCAAGACAACCGTGTAGATGCATTTATTGAGCTCAAAATGTCTGCAAACGATAAACCTGGATTCTTTAGGCATTAAGGCCAAACCCAGTATTAGTCTATCCTCATTTCATGACTCGGAAGTAAGCCCGTTGTTGTTTGGAAGATAAAATCTTGCTCCCATTCACCCGAGAATCCGCCCGCCATTTTGTTAAGTACTGATCGGCTGTGCGTCTGAGACTGCCCTTGGGACTGTCGCAGATCCTTCATCTAAATTGATGATTAAATCGACCCACAGGTAATTCTAAATCTGACGCAGAGGACCAGAGGATCATGTCATGTGACCTAGGCCTGGCTTCATCTAAACACCCCGCATCAGGTGTTTGTTTACTCGCCCTCGGTTCCAGTGCAGGAGATATCGCCCACGATCAATTCAATAACAGTACCGCAGCTGTGAAGACTACCTAGTGCTGCATGCGAAATGCAGCTTCCTACAGAAATTCTAGACGCAGTGAGCACATCGTAAAAGATTACTCAGACCGGTGCTAAGACTCCAACAATAGATTACGTCCTACGTCGTCACCCACAATTCTACCTCGTGGGACGACGAGGATGATTCTCGCCATTTTAAAATCACAACATCCCGGTTTCGGAAAAGATTGGCTACTTTACGTCTGGCGAATAAAGCATTCTGCCGGATTGCCTCGCCGCGACTCTTCCAACACATCGTCGCAACCTTTCAAGGCAATCGTTATACAGCACGATTAGTGGCACTACGTGAATTATCCAACAGCCCATACGCCTCTCACGTCCGTCACATTGATATCGGCATCGATAGCCAGTTTCCAGATTCTGAAAATGCCTCGTATGCTGAAGATCTCGCTGGATTACTGTCCCCCTGTCTAGCCGCATTTCCTAACCTGAGCTCCCTTGACTTCGTCTATCAGACGGACCGTTACTTTGCGCACAAAACAAAAGAAATTCTCATAAATTCTGTTATCACGGCGCTGCGCCGTGTATCTCTTCCGAACCTGGAGGAACTTGATGTCAGCTTTCCTGTCGCCCATAATTTTGGCAAGTTTTTGGATGATACGGCCAGCGAATCAGATATCCCAATCTGCAGTGTCCTTCGACGCCTTCGACATTTGGGCCTACATGTTCAGGAATGGACCAGCCAGCAAGGGCAACGGTACTGGTTACAATCGATTACGCCCGAAAACGCCGCTGTTCCAAATGAGACCTTCGCGGTGAATCTTTTTTCACTGATAAACCTTGCCGAGAATATCCAATCCTTAGCAATAAGCAGCACAAATATGTTAGATCTTGACAAAGCTACATTTCCTCATTCCTTTCGTCTAAGATCCCTCAATCTCCGCTGCGTGTCAATTTCAGCTGACATTCTTCTTGGCCTTTTGGAAAACTGTCGGGATTCGATGAAATTCGTTCAATTTTGGCAGGTTGAACTCAATTCTGAGACATGGAATTATGTACTGGTAGAAATGAGCAAGCTTCCTAACCTGGTTGACTTCCACATGGAATCCAGTGGGTACTCGTTAGCGGGAACAAGTGCACAAATGCGTGGCCTACTGCCTGAGCCAGATCACCCTCAAGCAATCGAAAGCATAGACTTTCAGGACTTTGATGCACTTGGGATCTTACAACGTCGGGTGAATTCGAATAGAATGGCCGCGGGACTGCCTAAGCTCGCCGATCATAGACACCGTTACGCTAGAGAGCATAAACTGGCAGATGTGATGGCAGCAATGGGTCGTGGGGAATGAAATGCCCGTTTCCTAGCGATAGGGTATGCGTGTTGAGAGCCCAACCCAATTAATAAAAATCATTGACAGTGGTGATTTCCTTTGCATTGGACGACATCATTTAGTGATAGGAAAACATTGGTTTGTGCTATTAGCCCCGTACCAGCCAAGCCCAGTCTATGAACCTATCTAACAAATGCCAAGAAGTAATTGGTACCAGTGTTAAGTTACTACATCACCAATACATGGTGAGAGGAACATGACCTGCGTTCATAAAATATACTAAGGCACCGGATATTTATAACAAATTTAAGCCATGTTATAGTTCTATTGCTGTCACAGTTTCGTCCGTATGAGTGTTGAACATTTTGTAGACACTAGCTCTTTGGAAGCTAATCTCAACAATAGGGTCCAAAATCGCACACATGGACGTCCTCTTCCCTTCTAACCCCACTATACTAAGACTGGCATCCCTGATATAATCTAATTTTCCGTATGGAACTTAGGAGAAAGCGTAGTCTCCAGCTCATCCTCGGACAGAATAGGCAGACCAACAAGCTCATTGTCCACCACGGAGTATTTGGCAGCAAACTTTCCGGAAAGAAGTGCGGCTTTCAACGATGCAAACACAAAACCAAAGTTTGAAGGATCTGTTTCGAGGTTTTTGACAGATTTCTCGTACTCATCACTTGCATCGAGGCTCGTTTCAGTCCATTGTGTACCGGGCGGTGAATGCTTTTTTCCAATTGCTAGAACTTTGGACTGGGTAAGAACAGCCTCGTGGATGAAAAGGTTGCGGTTCTTTGTGTCTTCAGGGTGGGCGAGAGCACCGGCAACTGCTTTGCCAATTCCCGTGGTGCTGGTTGAGCTGAATGCATGTTGACCTTCATCGTAAAATTGGATTGAATGTGTTTTAAGGTCCAGGATAAAGGGGACGTCGAGAACAATATCCAAAAAAGCTCCCACGGAAAAGATGGTATATTCCAACTGGCCCGCCTCTGCCTTTTCCTTTAAATAGTCCTGAATGGGGACTACACGACCATTGAAAGGATGATTTCGAAGGTTTGGATCAGTCGTCAAGGAGCCCCAGTCAGCAGGGATATATCTCTTCACTCCTGCAGCAATGCTCGCGTCGATGATGTCTTTCTGGGTCGAAATTGCTTGCGTTCCAATGGTAGCAACGACCACATCTTGACCCTGCAGAGCGTTGATCAGGCTTTCCCCCGATGTGTAGTCGACTTCTTTGACTGTCACACCTTGTGGAAGGTCTTTGATGGATGGAGAGTCACGACTCAACACAGTTACTTCGAAACCAGACGCCGCAAGCTGCTTAACGACTGCAGAGCCAAGATTGCCCTTCTACAATAAAATATTAGTATGAGGACACTGATTGAGATCTTTGTGCTTACACCGAGAAGTGAAATCTTCTTAAAGGCGCCCATTTTGTCAAGTATCAGTGAAGTATCGATGGGTATGAATCAAGTTGATAAGGGATAATGGAGGAGACAAAATGGTTGGAAGTTACGCAGACTTATATACTCCTCTAGCTAGGCCCAATGTCCCTATATATTGACGAGGAGGCGCCATTTGTAAGTGGGGTGACGTGAGGCACCTTACAAATAAAACAATCGGCTTGGTCATTGAAGCGGGATCAAATTGCATCCGTCATTCCAGAAATTAACGAATGGTTTAGTATCCGAAAACATGATCCGTAATTATAAATCGCATGCAACAGGATATAAAAACCTCTCAAATATCCAACCATGCCCCGTAATTAATCTGAGTTATTCATCGCGTTTTGAGTCATCTTTCCTGGTTGAGCATTATTGCAATTATTGGAGTAGTAGTTTCATGATCCTCCGTGTTAAGACGAAGTCTACACTTAGGTGGAATCTATCTACATTACCATTTCGGGAAATGAGAGAAGGGTAAGCTTATTCAGAAATTTCTAGAGCTTGTTACACGTATGTTTCTCATGAACCACGATATGGACAACAAAGACTAAAAGAGACGGCTTAAACAGCAAAGTTCAATTCCATTAATAATTGTTATGAAAGTCCAAATGTGAAGTCAAAGGTCTCCGGCTTTAAGCTTTCAGGTACAAAGAGCCCGTATGTTTGCTCTCCTCCGTGATGCATGTCAAAAACTTCAGAGAAAACATCGGCTGCTTTCGAACACAATGCAGGTATGTTACCCATCAGACCTTGAGTGAGTTGCATCGGATGAGCTGAGTTCAGTAATTTCTGACGGGTTATCTAATTATTGACCAGTTTGTATGAGTGACGAACTTAGCTTCCCGGGTGTTGAGAATTCTTGGCTTACCACGTATTGTTCTGGTGTCCACTGACCCAAATGCGTATCAGCTGGTAAATTATCTGCATTCAGTACTGCTCCGTTCGACGAGACAACATTTTGTGCCATCTCCTGAATTTTCGCACAGCCGTTGAATAGGTTCCGAAGGTCGCAGCCATACACCACTTCCAACTGCTTGACAACACGCACAAAGTCGGCAATCAGCCCTGTATCCAACTCGACTTCAGCGTTGTGTGGCTCCCTGAGAATAGACGTGAATAGTGTGAGAATTGCGTTGACGGCATGGTGCATTATTTGCCTTTATGACCGTTAGTGTACCAAGGTTTACTACGCATAGAAATACTTACCAAGTGAGAACAAACGCATGAGGCGGCATTCCTCGTCTTAGAAGCCGAATAGTCGCGCGAGCGGCCTGTAGTGGGATGTTTGAATGCCCGTGAGCGCCGCCGGGGTGGTGTGTGCTTGAAACGGAGGTTGCAAGCTTGTGGATTCTCGCCAAAGTGGTATAATAGCAAATTGTCAACCAAATGATTGGCATCTCTAGCTTTGGAGCCTTCGGATTAGGTTGGAGGGTTGGCTGAATCTCTGAGGGAAGATCCATCTTCCACTTGTCAAGCTGGTCGTTCAGCTCAGCAATGGCGCCATGTAGTTGCTCATCAGCCCTTTCAAGGACTTGCTTTGAGTAGAGCTTGCTAAAAATTTGTGACTGAATAACGGTAAGTTCAGCCATGCGCCGTAAGATGTTTATCTTTTTCTGCGTGTTGGGGATTGAATAATCCCCAAGGCCGTCGGGTGGATTGTGCATAGGGAGCTCAACATCCGCCTCGTCACTTCCAAACTTGGGAGGGAGGCCCTGCCTCATCATTTCCTCATTTTCAAAGATGTATGACAGCCAAAATACTCTTCTGTGTTCTTCTGCTGCTGTAAGGTCTAGATTCCTATACCCGTCTCTGGTATGTAAGCCGAAAGCCTGCATTGTTGCCCCAACTGAGGCGGTCAAACTTGCAGTAGTCCGGCTATCTGCGGTGCCACGCATGAAGGTGGCCATAGCAAGGAGTGCCTGACATGTCGAAATACCAGTGCCCCGGATGAGAAGCTCTGGAAAGATGGAGAATGAGTTCTTAAAGTGGCCCCACGCTATTGGTATTAACTCGTAGAAGGAGCCCTGCTCAACTTTCCACTGAATGGCCGTTGCGATGAGGGCGTTTAGGAGCGCCCACCTAGGTGGATTGTCATTGCAATTTTCAGGGCCAGCAATATACTGTTGCTGAAGCAGCGCCGAAATAGCGTCTGAGGTGAAAAACGGGTAAATAGAGTTGACATCTTCTAGTGCGTGGGACGTGTAAGGTGTGAGGAACGATTTGGCATGCAACGGCATAAAGAGCTTTCTTCTGAATCCAGCTGTGTCAAGTTGGGATTGAAATAAACGCACATGTGGCATTATTGGTGGGAGGACCAGGGGCCTTTGGGACTTTTGGGTGATGGGGCTTTGCAGAGAGATCCCCTTGGGTTCCAGGGACTCGCTCTCTTTGGTTGTAGTTGGCAAAGGTGTTCCATGCGCTGCGTCGGGGACGTGATCTGCATTATTCGGCAAATCTTCCGAAATATTTGGGGAAGAATCATTGACTTCAATTGGATGATTCCTGGTATTTTGCCCGAAGGCCTGAGCGAAGACTGGGTGTCCTTGGGCCTGAGTGGGATCGGCATTGTGAAGCGATGACTCCAGCTTGCTCATCCGCTCCTCCAACATCTGAATGTATTGAGTGCTACCGGATTTGATTTAGCCCACATACCGCATGAAACTGATTTCCATCTCTTACCTCTTGCCTGGCCCACGTCTTCGTCGTTCCGTGTAGTTACAGGCCAATTTCTGCTTGACACAGTGTGAACAGGCAGGTAATTCCCCATCGCAGCGGATCTTTCGGCTTTGACATCTCAGACATGCCTGTATTTCCAAGATTAATATACGAACATTAACCATTATAGTATAGTGAATGGCGCAATGACACTTACGTTTGTGATGCGCTTGTTGCCCCTCCCTCTCGCCGTTGTCAATTGCGCAGTCTCCATGATGCGTGAGAATCGCAGGGTACGGTGCAGATATTTGACAAGGTCGTTCTCATCCCAGTGTTGTACATTAGAGAACGAAGCAAGCTCTCATTAGTATTTGTTTCCAGAGCAGGCATTAATTACACATACAAAGTACAGAGGGATGATTAATTCCGACCCCACAGTACTGAGCAGCTGCCAATGAATGCCTCGACCAAGCCGGCGCTATTTTTAAAATCCCGCTTTCGGATGCATTTTGCATCCGCGTCTGCGTCCGCCGCTGACAAGCAAGTAATTGACCACCCGAGGATTCAGCGTTGGACTGTGCACTAGTAAGCTGTTCGGGTGATGCAAGCGCTGATGTCTGATACTATCAAAGCTTGCAATTGCGCATGTTTCAGCCCGTAATACTGACATGTTTAGCCCCCTAGCACGGGAATCCTCGCGGTAAACTCACCTTTATGGGCATGGTAGCATAGATGACGATGCTAATCATGTGGATAACAATTGGAGTCAAAAAAAACACCTTCAGTAGAACTAACGAATGTAGCTCGTCCAACATGGGTTGAAGCTCCTGCAAACGGAAACGAGAAGCCGCGCTGTACAGCCCATGTCATAGAGACAGCGCTCCAGTCAACTCAACTCAACCGAGCCTTTTCAAATATTAAATTTGAGGAATATTGAATTTGTGTTTGAATAGCTAGATTTTATTTGAGTTTGTATTCTAGTTGACCGCAACGCCGCGCAGAGATAGTATGTTATAGTCGGTACCACGATAGACATAATGCTACGAAGATGCGGATTAGACAGAGGCATATAACATAACAACGGTCTTCGTCTCCGCAAATAACAATGTCGCCGTTTACATCGTCAAGGTACCGATTGTGTATCGAAGCTGGCTCATGTGAATGGTGTGAGGTTCATTTGGTGAGAGAAACATCACTCATGGAGATTTTGCATCTTTCAGCCATTTTTAAAATTTACGGTGAATGGTATTTGGAGGGAAGATACCATAGGAGTCTTACCTCACGGCGACGGGTAATTATTGCGATAATTCAAGACGCTGCTTGGGATTACCGCGGGTCAACAGAATGCCCCAGACAGTTCACTACAGCTTATGCATGGGATATCATATCCACAAAGTCCAAAGATGAATCAGAATATCTCAGTCATGAAGTTTATCAATGCAGCTCAAACTCTCGCTCGTCTACCACTAGACTTTTCTTCCATAGCCGGGCCGTCGTGCCATCTTTCTGTGCCTCTTGAAGTCGTTCGACCACTGCGCCTTTCATTAACCCATGAACGTAGCACTCTCCAACAAGCACATATCCGTCACTCTGTGGTCGTACAACCATTGGTATAGGGCACCCATACAAAACGCAGATGACATCTCCAGCTTGGGTCTCACCGGGGCAAAGTCCAATGAGGCGTGACTTCGTAACGAAGAATCTTCGGCCTCTCTGAATGGCTCGAGCCCTCGTCAATTTCGCAAAATACGGGCCCAACTCCCCTGCAGCCGCGTCAGATGGTTGAACTTCGTGATTCCAAAACTGGTCACCAAATTTGTCTCCGGCCGTCTCGAGGGCGCTGACTCTGTCTGTAACCAGTGTGCGAACGTAGCTCTCAAGAATATTCTCACCGGTAAGAGGATAGGTGTAATTGCCAACAGGTGGAATGTTGTCTTGCTTCTTATCCTTCTGCTCGATCTCAGAGAGGCTCTCACTGACCTGCTTTAGGTCAAGTGCTGCCTCCTCTGTTAGTATCTTGCACGATACAATTTCGCACCACCGATCTGCCACATCTCGAACAGTAACTGGTGTGTCCTTGTTTTCCACAAGGACTTTCTCTAATCTAAATATCTTCAGCACTATCAATGCCCAGTCGGCCAGTGTTTCGCGAAGGTTTTGTATAGATTCATCCTTGCCAATATCAGTGGCCGCCGCTCCCACCGTCTGAATCAAATCAACCTCAATTCCTTTCACAACTAGAACAGACCCATCGTGAAGATATTCGATGTTAGGCTTCGCTGACCCTGCTGCACCCCAGTCGACCAGCACGTCCTTATGAAAATGAAGATCGGCAGGGTGAAGACCAGGGTTCCCTAGCCAGTACTTTACCAACATTGGATAAGCAGGACATCGTCCGGCACAAGTCCAATCTGGAACGAAAGAAGGCATCTTGAGGGTTGATCGGAAATTAATGCCTCCCAGGCAGAGCAGAAAGAGGTTATCACTAAAATTGCAGGCCTCTCTGAAGTATTCCAGGTATAGCTGCTCGACTGGGGCATCGTAATCCAGAACGAGTCGTTCCTGAACTGGGTCATTTGCCGTCATCCCCATCAGCGCGGAGACATTGTCATGAGGGTGGGTGGCCAAAGAACGGGCGTGGCTCGGGACAAGATCGCTCAGGGAGAAGTCATGTTGTCGCCGCTGATAGAGCATTCGCAAGCTGTTGATGCACTGGAATAAGCCTTGATCCACGTTCGCAGTCGGACATCTCTCAATAATTCCTTTTCCACCGATGATCCGAGAGATCCTGTTGAGCCGATCCCATGTTGTGAAGAAGTTTCCACACATCACGAAAACCCTTTCTGGCAGCACAACTTCTTGAATGATCCAGATTCGTGTCCAGAAGTCGCGGGTCATGAGATCCACAAAACCTTTGATCGCAGTTATGGTGGCGTCTTCAAACAACGTTAACCACAGACTGATGTAGCAAGTGAGGTCCTCCTCTTTGGAGCGATTTGGCCCAGATACTGGAATTTCTGATGTTGCCATGAGGTCGATAAATTTAATGGCAGCATTGGTGTGTCCTTTACTAAGCCCGAGATAAGCAATTGTTGCCCATGCCTTCTCGTAGATCTAACCCATAACCTTGACTTAGTCCACCTTCTCCGTCTTGTTTTTCTGGTTGATACAAATTGCATCAACTCAGACGTAGCGGTCTCCGACAGAGAAACGGATATCTCGCAACGCGGAATCCAGGTTTGCTGCTACTGAGAATAGCCTCGAGTTGAGTTGAATAAGAACAGTATTCTGAGCGTCACCCCAGCAATACGAAAGTCCGACGTACTCTGGAGCTTCATCAAGCGTAATTACATGTCTCCATAATACACCGCACCGCTTCACTGTCCTCTTCAGAGTCAGGTTTCACTGACCCCAATCGAAGTAATCGGATGCGATTCTTGCCATCGTCTTTGGTCAAGTTGTCATATTCGAAGGCAGGAGACTGTGAGGTTGTTATTGGAGTCGAATCTATGGTATCAATCAAGTGGAGACCGTAAAATAGATAAAGAACAGTTTGGAGGTGGAATAAAGGTGCACATGGCAGCACCTGAGATTTATAGAAAGCTGAGCTAGCGTCTAAGCCATCACCAATTGATGTAGGCTATCCTATTTATAGCAGCGGTGGCGGATTCAGCCCCAGACCAGCTGAGGTTGAATCCCAACCACTGGACGGACTTCGTTTCTGATTCGATGCCCGTGCAGTATGAGCAAGCGACTTGCAAAATTGGGAGTTAGGATCATAATAATCGGGCGCATTAGGCAGATTAGGTCGCCCTAGCAATACCTAGTATATCTCACCCAGATAGCTAATTATTTTTCTCAAGTGGCAAACTTCGCTGCTCTGTGACAAAGCTGCATGGCCGCAATGAAGCAAAAGAGGACTGTTAAAACAATGAGTGATAGATTATTAGATAGAAAGTTATATACCTTGAGAAATAAAGAGACGCCCCACCTGCCAGGCTGTCAAGGTTTTCAGCTCCTAAAACCGTACCTATTTTTTTATGCCCTCCAAAGATCAGATTATCTTATCTTTGTTCGTGGCTTGTAGCAACATGGTTAAGTCGCTTTCGCCTTCACATAAATCATAATCAAGGCGGTATTGGGGATCCTATTTCCTAATTCCTGCCAAGTAGCTACGACCAGCTACCACGCGGCTAGCTCCTCCATATTCACAGAAGTAACCCCTTAACCATCCCTCAACTACCAGACAACTATTTACTCCTGGCCAAACCCGAGGAGTTCGACACAGACTAAGCACATGCTATGACCTGTCGCGCTACTCCAACCCCACATTCCGCGGCGTTTACTCAAGCTGTTAAATTCAAGAACCAATTTCCAATACGGCATCATTTTATGCTCATGCGTGAGCGATTTTATCCTACGTCAGTAGCTTTGGAATAACTTGGCTGCAAGTCATCTCAAATAAACAAAGCCGTTGGATCTCTTCTCTATAAGCCGATCGAAGTCTGACGGTCAACATGTCATTAGCTACACAAGATTCATTGTACAAGAGCCTCTCCGGTGACAACCAAGAGATGCGGCTGCTTCACGTCTTTCCATCCGACCAAGATTCTATTATAAGTTGTACTATGTTTATCAGCTCACTGCATAGCCAATCAGTGTACACAGCTCTGTCGTACGCGTGGGGAGATCAGTCACTTCGGGAAAACATCATCGTAAACAAGCAGACAGTTCTCGTCGCCAAGAGTCTCGCCACAGATCTGCGGTACGTCCATTCTTTTAAGACATCCACGGAACCCATCATTATTTGGGCCGATGCTATTTGTATCTACCAAGGGGACACTGTCGAAAAGAGCCAACTGGTTCAGATGATGGGAAATATCTATCGGAAAGCAACACAAGTCATTGGGTGGCTCGGTGAGAAGGCTGACAATAGCGACTTCGCCATATATCTTCTTTTGCAAATATCCCGTGAGATGATTACTGAGTATGGATTGCTGGCTGCTATATCTACTGGCACTGGTACAGGAGACAGGATACAGGCGAGGCAACCGAATCAGCCTGAAATATAGGAGAAGTTGACATTGACCTGCCGATTTGTTATGAAATTGAGAAACTTGTTTAGCTTCGGAGCAATTAAAACCAGTCCTGAACTCTCTTCGCGACTTCAATTACCCGTTGGCTGGAACGTATCCCGGAGCTCCAACATTTTGTCGAGGTGGATTATGTGGCTAATACCGAATCTGCCTCACGTGTATTTCTTGCCATATCAAATTTTGTTCCGAAAGCACAATAAACCATGTGGCAGTAGTGCCTCCCCTTTGATTGTCGCAGACCTGAGACAGCTTGCAAACAAAACAGCGGAACGCGTACTCTGATGTATACAACGGGTCACTTTCAAGCTCAGGAGAGCCGCTAAATATTACCTGGCCCCCGCTGAATACATGTTTCGCCACAGTCTCAAGTCGCAAAGGCAGATATAGCCTGAGACTCTAGCTGGGCTTAAGCGAAACGAGTTGTCTGGTTACAGTCACCACCGTGCGTTGGGGATGTATGCTAGAATAAGCTCCCACCAACGTACACGCAATTGATGGATCAGTTACTCGTTGAGGTGAGAGATATGAGATGAGATGAGGTCTTAGAAGGTCTGCACATAGACGGCTCGGCGAGAAAAGAATAGGGTTCAGATAAAACGAAGTTTTGATGCAGAGCGGAAATGGGGGTCAAAGTAGTGTTGCGCTCTATTAAGGAGGGATAATGTCAACTTTCGGAAGACTTCTAGTAAGGATTTATATACTTCTTCATAGACATGAGGAGAACTGGATGGCACGGGGAAATACTATAGCAGAAGGAACCCAGAATAGGGGGGATTAGATTGTACCGTATTTGGAGGCCCACTAGATCTGACTACCATTTCACTTTCAAGCGTCCGCCAATGAGAAGTCCTCACTACCTGCTTAAGGCGGTCAAGCAGCGCCATGCAGCAAGCTGAGGGGAAGATGAGGGGAAGCTACGCAAAAGTCACATCGGTCCCAGTTTTGATACTGCAAATCAAAATAGCCTTAGCCAGGATGATATCATAACGCTCACCTTAGAAACAATTTCTGGTGGTTGAATTGGAAACATGTGGAATCGATGAGAATTCTCTTGGACAGAATTGGGCTCACATGCAGCGTGAACAGAACCAGTCGTGTGAAACTGATGCTTACGAAAAGTGGAACAAGATATGAAGAACCAATAGATGGATGAACGATCGAACTATCACCTGCGGCGTGACACTCAACCATCAACATCTAGTGTGGGTGGGTGTTTGAAAGGGCTGTGAATACTTGCCAACGCCTACACTCGTCAACCTATAATCCCTCATATTTAAACTACGAAAGTCCGCAGAATTCAACCGATCAAACTTGGCTTTCTTTATTTTGGAAAGGAGATTTCATGTCAACCCTCATCACCTCCTCGCCCTCCTATCCCTAACTCTTCCATTCAGTTCTTACGGTGTACCTAGAGCTCGAATGAAACTTGGTTCTTCAGGGGCTTATTGGTCAGAGCCAATTTAACCGCATGTGGATAGCTTTGGTCGACAATTGTCCGCCCAACTAGCTAATACTCAGGCCAATATCTCGAGGTCATTCGAATTGAACTATCCAGTAAGATCATTTGAAGTCTTGTGAGAGAAAAGAAGGTCGTGGTGCTGACGCGTACGCTTCATAGTCCAAGAGCGGTGGCAATGATGCAGTGGGGGGGGAACGTCCCCCTCCACGCATTCAAAGATGGAGCAGATAACCCTCTTTTTGGAGTGGAACTGAGTAATGAGGACTTTCAGCAAGAATTCTGTTATTATCGCGATCACGACCCCTCCTTTAGCCCTCCAGACAGCAATGGAGGTCACCATCCACATCCTGCCACCGGAGTAGATAACTCATCTCAAGAGACGTAGTTTTCGGAAGACCTGTCGCTGGGCCCGGAAACCACGTCTCCTACCCAACAGCAAACGAGTTATCTGACGTATGATGGCACTCAAACTCATGAAAATGAACACGACCAACAAAATCTAACTGTCTCTATCGATTCTTCAACTAACAATTCACCCACTCATTCCTTCAAACGTACTGAACGAACGGCCAGCATTCGTCGTGACCGGTCACAAGCCTCCTCTTCAAAACAAAAGTCAAAGGCAACGGGCCGCTCCCGTTCCTCTCAGGCAATGATTCTTACTTGCAAATATGACGGATGTGATAAGGTTTTCGGCAGAAACACAGATCTAAAGTAAGTCTTGATTTTGAAACTGCCTAGAATGGGCTACTAACACAAATATTTGACGTGCAGTAAGCACTATCGACAAAAACACGATCCACATATCCCGTGTCAGGCAGGTATTGAAGGCGCTGCTGAGTGCTCAAAGATGTTTCCTCGTAATAAAGACATGTTTCGACATGTCCGAAGCAAACATAAACCATACGCTTCCGATCCTCAAAATGGCATCCCAACGGACGGGGGGAGGTGTCAGATATGCAATGAAAAAATCGGGCGAGACGATAACCTCAAACGTCATTTTGAGGAACAGCACAGCAACCCCAAAAGAATAAGACGCTCTGGGAGATAAAATAAAGTCACAGTTTAAAATTGGCCTCTGTTCTGTTAGGTGTTCCTTGTTTTCTTTCTTCTTTTCCCTTTCCATCTACGATCCTTTCTTCACTCTCTCTGTTCCCGTTTCCTTTGTTCACTTCAGAGTTTTCACTCAATCCTCTACTTTTTTTGTCAGTCATTAATTTTTATATTTTTACCACCATTTTACAACCTCGCACTGCATTCTCCCCGTGTCGGGAAGGGGCGAAATGAGTTCAATAGTCGTTAGCTGCAGAATACAGTGAGCATTATTGAATATCGATTGAAGTCTGTCTTGGAAAACTAATATTTTACAACGAATGCGATCTATTCGTTTTAAAAACTGCTATTGTCACATTTCCTAACTGGCTTTACCCAAGCATTTTGCGCAAAACATACAAAAGCTTCTGTCCACTCAGTACATAGTCCAGGACATCAGTTTGCTTTACTATTGTCACACTTTAGTATACTACGCAATCCTATACGGACCGAGACCATATATCAGAGACCATATATCACTCGCCACGAGTAGTATAATTTCGCAGTATTCCGTGACCAGCCTTGGCCGGTAGTAATCCTTATTATCCTCCAAAGTATAACGTCAAGCATCTCGTCCCGGAGGGAGTTAATGTCGCATTTCGTTGAATGCTTTGCGCTTTCATCTCTTCAAACTGCATTCAAAACTACTCTCATCATTATTTCAACTGACATTTCACTCATCGCCATATCCGTAAGCCAGCATAAACTTAGTTTTACATATCAACTCATTTCATCTTGGTCCTTACTTCATACACCGCCAGAAGCCTACCTTATTCTCCTAAATTATTTATCGAAATTACCCCTTAACTCTTAGATTAAAGGAGAAAGTAGCTCTGAGCCTATTGCTAACTATGTCTGCTGAAGTGCTCAAAGGATCGAAGAATGACATAAAAAATGCCAAGAATAAATCACTGAACGCAAAGGACAGAATGCATTCGGTATTTGATACTCAAACCATCGAATCAGGCAGAGAATTTTGCCAGCTCTGAGGAGTTAAGCGCGGTAAGGTAGATTATATATGAGAATCAGCAGAAATAGTACGAACTCGCAAGTTCTTCGGCATGTTAACCAGTCATCTCATGGTTATATAAAATTTTCTCCTATAATTAAGGAGAGGTTAGTCATTACGAGATCCAGCTCTTCTGAGAAAAGCTTACTTGGTTTCCATCATCCATGCTTGGCACGTTCACAGTTTCTTGCTCAGAATCCTCTCATCGCCTGAGTCAAAATTCCTACCTTCTGAACAAATATTTAGAAGAAATACTCAAAATTTAATACACAGGCATTTCGGAAACCGCCAGCGCCATCATGAAGAGAGTACACGTAGATGAAGAATCGTGCTTTACCTATATGCCATAGTCTTATGGGAATCATTACTGCAGAACCTAATAACACATTCTAACAGGACCTATTTCGGGCACCGTTCATGTGGTCATTCGATCTCATTTGGTTCCGACGAATGTTATGGTTGGATTTCTTGCTCCGCACAAGTCGTAATTTGCGACGAGGATAGTACAGAGGCTCTTGATATAGAGTTAATTAAAAATGAGATTCAGCCGGGGCGATGGTACTATCACAGCGAATAAGGAATAACAGGGTGGTCGGTTGAAATCAAAGTCAACTTGAGATGCTTCAAACGCTACTTTATTCTTGAAAACCCACGTTTCCTTAGCGGGCGAGCAGTCCGTCCACCTGCATAATGAAATCCATCACATCAACCGCCCCATCCCATCCTCCCCCAAGCTGCATCCTTTCAACTCTGGCAGATATGCGGGGAAGACCCTCGATATCCAGTTCCCAAGTATCCGATGGATTTTCCATCACATGAAGGAATTCTGGAGTTTCAAACGGGTGGCCATGTTTCGTTACCCAGTCGCTTGGAAGGTTGTGCTCATTCTCATACGTCATCTGCTTCCCCTTGGTTTCGATGGGCGAAACGCCTATTAACAGTGGTCCTATAGGGTCCAAAGATTGTGTGAGTCTTCTCAAGGTGACAGCAAAGCCTTCTCTCTTGCTGGTCTCGTAGATAAACGATTCTGCTTCGTCACCCCTGGCATCCTTCTCTAGGCGTAGTACCCTGGAGCCACACTTCTGACGCCACGCCGGTCCGCTGTTCGTATTTGGTCTAACTACCCAACTGCTCGTAATTGATTCCATCCAGCGTCTGAAAACGATGTCACCGTTGCGGAGCTGAAACGGGCGGTATGGTAAGAGATGTCGTTGCCGTGTCAAACCTTCAAAGCGTGCTTGGCTGACAAACAGGTCCACTAGCACGAGTTCACCAGTACGTGAATAATAGTCGTCCCCCCAAGAATGCAATATCAGCCCGATGAGCTGGCTTCCCATGATCCCAAAACGACAAAGCAAAACGGCAAGCTCGACCTTGTGGGGTTGGGCGATGGCGGGATCATCCCAGTAAGCCACAGAAGTGAGCCTTTTGTAGATGACCAGGTTGATGAGGACACCTCTGTTGACAACAGTCGGGGGGTGCCGCCGGCTATGGTGGTGAGAATACCCATGGTCCACCGGCGCTATGTCACTGGAATGCTTGAAATCTGCAGGAGACTCAGCAAAGAGTCCCAAGAGTGGTTGTCTCTGATGGGGCGGCTTCCATTTGATGGACTTGGTGCCAAGTTCTTGATTTTCATCAATAATTTCAGCAGGATGATTTACAATTTTGCCCCATGCAAACAAGGACTGGTCGTGAGTTGAGTTCATAATAGCCTCCTGGAGCCTCTGAAACGCTTTACGGCCTTCCCCGTATATAAGCGGAATGTTGACGTCGAAGATACCGAGTAGACAGTAAGCGGTGTCCTCTAGACGAGATGTATTTCGACGAGAAGCCCAAGACATCCTCCTTGCCACGCTAATGTCATCCAGGTTTCCGCCCATAAGAACCTGTTCTTCTATGCCAGTGATGAATGAGAGCAAGGAACATAGCTCGTTCTTCGTCCCAATAATCTGCCAGTCAGTCGAATAAAACACAACCTTGAGAGGAGCAATCAGCTCCTGCAGCGTCCATCCTCGAGTAAACCAGCGAGAGCGGCGTAGACCTTCGCTCATGTACTCTGCAACCTCAACATCTTGTAGATACACAAAGCAAACCTTGGCGTTCTTGTACCATCGGAACATTGCATTAATAGCCTCACTCAACTCGGCACTACTTTTTTTATCGATACAGCAGCTTTGCATTTGTTTAGCTAAGCGCTGACTTGGAGCAATCAGATGGACATACGTATCAATCCACACCCAGCTAAATCCATTACCGGCGGCTTTCTCAGTGAACTGCTTGATTTTGGTGTACCCTTTCATGTGCGTGATGTCTGAGACAGCCCTGGTTTCCCACTGCTGGAAACTAATCTCTTCCTCGGCCCAGGTATGAGAGAGGATGGCATATGGTGGTAATTCGTCGTCGGAGATGAATTCCCTCATTTCCCAGTCGCGCGTGTTGAGAAGTCTCATTTTGACGCTTGAGTTTCTAATGAGTAGTAAATTGAAAACTTGAGAGATTGCAGCCGCTCTTGAAGGAGAGTAGAAAATCGGCTGTCTGCTTGATTAGTCAGGGACTTGCGCACCGTCGCTAAGCAATGCAACCCTCTGATAGTGTTGACAGTGAGTCTTGTGACATTGTCTATTGTGGTATGATTGAGCAGACATTCTGCAAAGGAGACTTCAGAATTCTCCATGTAAATAGGCCCCCAACATCCTCGTATCTGGCTAAACCGCATCGTTCCCTCATGATTTGAAAGACGCCCAGACAATTTAGATACTGAGCTCCATGCAGGGCCAGAGTTCTCCATGCAAGGTCAGAGTTCTGCCTGTATTTACCGCCTGCCATTTTTAGCATACTAGCAATGCTCACGTGAACCTCCTCGAGAACATTTGAGGGGATGGTGGCCTTAAGAGGTATTCGGTACCTCAGAATCTAGCCCAGTTGACAGACCTGGATTGAGTTAAAAATCGTAGACACTAATGCGCACTGATCGACTCTCTCTCAGAGTTCCTGTAGTAGTTAGGAATAAATTTGAAGCCTGTTTTGTTATCTAGGGACTGTAATTTAGATCGCCGTGCCCGTCCTCATCATATGTACTAGTGATTATTATTTGTGATGTTAAGAGGACAAAACATATTTGCGATATCACATCACAAAAAGTAGGCGATCCGTGGGATTTCTTTCCCTAATTCAACCTCTAAACGCCTGTATACCACCAAATCAGTAATTTGCACAAAGTATTCTTGTCTTTAGAGACGAACGTCCCTTGGTATCGTTACAGCAGAAACTCCCTATATATCCTTCGTGGAAATTTCAACCCGTATTATTATGGTTTAAAAAGTAGACGGTGACATTGAAACAGAACACTCACGAACCGAAAGACATAATTCCATTGTTACGAATTTACTCTATAAACTACTTTGGTAGATGCTTATCAAACGATAATCATCAAGAGTTCACTTCCGTTCCCTTAATCTACCATCTTTATTCCAATTCGCCGCTTCGGATACTCCTCAATCGTCCCAAGAGAGACAGATTTAGTGCCTAGACCGTTCATGTCAAGATATTTCTCCACCTCCCCGTCCGTCATTAAGCTTAATGGACGGAATAAACTGTCCATTTTATCATAGTTTGTTTGCGAAAGACACTGCCACGCATTATCTCCTACACGGGAATACATTGTGCTCGCTAAGAATGCAAATACAATTAGAGCAATTAGTATGCAATGAAGACTTAGTCCTAAAATGACCAACCTCAAACCCCAAAACGACCTAGGGAATTGTGCCGTCAGAAACCATGATATTGAGGCATCATCGTTGACATCAAAGTATGAAAGCACGTCGTAATACGCCATGCGACTTAGCAGGGTGAAATACGCCTGCCAGGCAAGTGCAGAATCATTTGTATATCTCATGACATCCTGAAAAACTTGTTGTTGAAGCGGATTGTTGTTTGAGTATCCCAACCTAGTGCTGGGCACGACTTGGAGCCCGCAGCCGGCGCACATGTAGGTACCGAATGATCCCTTGTCTTGGATGCTCTCGCGAATAAAGTTCTGACCATATATCGAGACTTCAGACAACCCCTGGGATTTCGGACTGTCAATCCAGGCTTGAACTTGACTCTGAAGATTCTGGGGAGTGGTTTCTAACTTCACGATGGCTCGATCTGTCAGCGACTGAGCCTGATCATAACGCGCTCCCAGCTGCCTGCGGATGTCCCTGGTGTCAAAGCGACCCATTGTGGAATTCCAAGCCCCCAGTTCAGGCTCAGTGACAGTGATATTAGTCGTGATGGTGACATTTGCGTCGACAGAAACAAAAGAGTCAAAACACAGCGATACAGAAACATGCCATCCAGGTACTGTAGGGAGAGTAAAGACGAGCCACTCATCCTGTGGGGTTATCACAAGTTTTTCGGCTCCATCGGTAGAACTGAAGTAGAAATTGTTTGGATTAGGCCCTTGGAGGGGTGGTGGGCCGTTTGCGGAAGAGGTTATGTTCAGTAGCTGGTAGCTTCGCCCCGTCATCAATGGGAAGCTGTCATTTTCCTGTTGGTATGACAATCCAAACGAACTATTGGATGGGTTTAACATTTCGAGGTTTGAAATTTCGTGTTTGCTAATGTTTGGATACCGTGGATCAAGGGATGAAACTAACCCAGGACCCCATAACATTTGCTTTTGGACTATATTCCATTCGCCAGCGTCATGGGCGAATTGGAGTTGCTGTGCCCAGTTCATGTTTATCGTCGAGTTCTTCGACCCGGATTCTGTGATTTGGTATGATATCTGGCTCAAGTCTTGGGTCACGGATGATTCGTTGGAGAAGATGAGGCCGGTGGGTGTAGAGTCGGGAATTAGGGTGCCGTTTAAGAAGTATCCGTTCCCTGGGGTGTAGCCAATGCTGAGACCTGGATGGATTTTTGGACGAATGCAAGTAACTCTTGAATCCAGGACGGTGGCGACACCTGTGTATTCCTTAATTGATGTCCGCGTAGAAGAGTTTGAGAATGGTATCAGGGCTCGGTGCGTCAGACCAGTATCTCGTACAGAATCTGATCTTTCTCCCTTTGGGACGTCTTCGTGATGCTCTGCAAAGACAGGGAAGTTTGGTGTGGCTTCTAACCAGTACGGTATTGCGCGCACACCCCTTATGTCGGTCAGATTTATATTATTGAATGATACAGCCACCAATGTCGCATGCTCCTGCGGAGACTGAAACAAAGTCCCCATGCCAACGTCCGTGACAAGTACTGTTGAGGTAAACTGAAGCAGCAAGGTGGTACCAAGTAAGAGCATCGTAGCCGCCATCCAAAGTCGAGCCCGCTGATAGGTGTTTTTCAAGGCAAACAGCAGACTGAAGGGACCATCGTTAACGAAACGGAGGGCAGATATATGGGCTGAGTCATGCATAAGAACACGGCGACGTTCCAAGATGATGGATGCCAGCATTGATGTGGCGATGCTTTGACCGTTAATGTGGATATAGGCTGGAGGTTAGGAAAATTGCCTACGTAGCTTGAGCAGATATAACCGTACGAATAACTAACGTCGTGATGGTAATGGACTTAAGCGTCCAGTCACCTAATACGATGCGATACCATCTTTTATCCGCCTCGCCACCGTTGGGATTCGACCATAGAAAACACAGGAATGCGACCGAGAGGGGCAGACAAATATAAGAGAAGATGATGGTTGAAGCGGTCCATGCTGATAATTTGTTTAACCAAGAATGGTCCTCATTCTCAAGGGAATTCACTCGCTCGCGAGGCCACGCTTTTCTCTCTAACCCACCGTCCGCGGAGGAAAGTTGACTAACTGGGGCGTAGGCTGTGCCAGCTGTGTCAGGCGGCATTTTGCCATGTGTTTAGGCTGAGACAATGAAGCAAAATAAAGTAATATGGAGAAATAGGCAAGAAGAGTCGAACACGACAGACGGATAAGGTGTTGCAAACCTTACAACGTCAGAATATGGCTCACACCATCTATCTTATAGCCGCAGACTCCGGGTTCTACGGAAGCAGGGCCAGCAGCTTAACCAAATGTGAACATCTTTAGTTTAGTATCATTAAACGCGTACACACACTGGTAGGATTCGGGGCACCTAGCGCCAGCCTACGCTGTCCTACTTCGTATTCAGTTTTGAAGTGCACTTTCAAACCAGCCCTATAATAATCGCTCAGAAGCAACGGTACCATCCTTGCTTGTGCTGCCTAAGAAACACTGCCCCTCTCCATCCGAAAGCTGACAACGAGAACAGCCCCCAATCCCAGCCTCTACCTGCATCAGAGTTCTCCTGGATAGCGGAATAATTTTGGGGGTTTTTTTATCCAATCAGACTGTCTTATCATAGCAAGGTATCTGCATTCAACCAGGATCAAGTAATGTCACGCCACCCACCAACAAGACTTACCACAGCTAGACGCGTAACTGCAGAGACTAGCGTGCCTCGCTACGGTGGGAGGGAGGACTATCTGAGTTAGCTTCCTGAATCAACGCTTTCAGCCGCACAGTGAGCGCAACAAGAAACAAGACACGGGTGAGCCGGGAATGCAGCGCCTATTTTTGTCGCCTCTGATGCTGCAGTAGAACGGGGAAACAAAAGGCAAAGAATTTGAAGCCGCATGGTAGGAGAAAGGAACAATTCCATTCTCGAGGCGCGGAGATATGAACCCCCAAATCACAGCAAAATTCATATCAATACCGTAGGTTATGATCTGGGTCAGGTCCGAGGTTTGTTGGCATTCGCAGTAGGTAGGACAGCCCCGTTCAGGCTGTCCACCTGGGCTCGGCTCTGCAAGAAAATGCGACTTCGACAACAAGCAGTGAGGACTCGATGGATTGCCTGGTACATGAAGCGGTGACTGTTCTACAGAATCGAGAATGAAGATTTGACTTGCGTTATGCGGTAAACCGTGACCGGGCATGCACAAACCAAGCGCTGGTTGTTTTCGTGAAATGCAAGAAAGGAGCTCAAGGAGCACACCGCTGAGATATCGCACCTAAGCTCCCTGCACGGAAATGCCCCAGTTAGATCAGAGCTAAACTTAGCTTGGAAAATCAACGTGATATTTCTCGGCAGCAATAGCCTATTTAGCAGACCATATGTATTCATCACTATAAATAACCTTCGAATTACAATATCGCAGAAAACCCAACTGTTGGGGCTGACAAATATTCCGGCAGAAGAAATATTTCCACATTAGCAAACATTCATTTACTGGCGATATCAAGCAGAATTTCTTGTAGTTCTCATAGCTCCTCGATTCATCCAAGATAATTCAACATACCGGTAGCTAGACGATATCACAGCTACAATGAAGATCCATCTAGTGCTTGCCCGAAGCCGGTCAAGCCTCTCCAATGCCCTCGAGCATCTTTATCAGGCACCCTGCAAATGCCTAGCTTATCCCGTCCTCTTTTAGGTACACCCTGATGTAAGAAACGAAAGGATTCTGTGCATGTTCCAATGGACCATACATATAAGCCATGGCAAGATGTGGATGGTATCTGATTCGCGATACTCGAAACTCAGCTTTGGACTGTAATTTCTCGAAAAATCTCTCTAAATATTCAGTCCACTAAGCAAATATACGTTCGTTAATCAGGCGCCCTTTTGTAAAGGTAGTGATATCCTTAGTTATCTGAATGATTAAACCGATATTCACCACAAAAGCTTCCGCCATGATGTGGAAACCGAAATCTAACACATCTTTAGATCGAATACATTATTATCAAGGGAAAATAGCTTCTCTTTTCTAGATCTCCTGTGAATCAAAATTCCTCCACATCCAAAATCTGAAGCGTCTCGATTAGCTCATGATCTGCGAGTTTTATCTAAGGGCAGTTAAAAATGGGGAAATAAATTAACAAAAGTCAACTTTATCCTTTGGTCTAGTCTTTGCATGTTCCAGCGCCATACGGAATTGGTCGTTTATAAGGATGTCTGATTGGTCGTTTCTGATGAAGCGATATCCCACCATTGCGCTGCTTGAGTACGGTTGCACTCTGCTTGGGTCCCCATTCCCTGCCGTGAACTTTGTGGTGGCTGTGGCATCTCCCACACCTGTATTCATTCTGATCCTCAGAATGCCCTAGTCCATGCCCCCCAAGTGAACGTCTGTGTTGGGTGAGTGGTCAGGGTCCGATCGCAGTTGGGGTTGGTGCACGCAGTATTGAATCCTGGCAGTACATACTCCACTTCCAACGACAAAGTACGATAGATGTAGAGGAGAGTAAAATGGATTGAAAGAAAGAGGTTGAAAGCAAGTGCTTCTTCGCCTTCGTCTACTTGTACTTATAGTAGATACACTATTGCATAAGGACTTATGTTATAGAGGATCTACTATAGTCCCAAAGAGCTATAGTGCTTCGTTGAGGGCCATTGTGCCCGAGACTGCCCGGCCACCGCACCCACCACCGCACCCGCTACTGCACCCGCAATTGCACCCGCCACCGCACCCGTCACCGCACCCGTCACCACACCACAGCTGCCACACCTACCATCACACTTGGCGCTATACCCGGCTTGGTGACCAGCTTCAAAACTGAACTTGATTAAGTCAAGTAGTAAATAGATAATATAATGGTTTTATGGTGCATGTATTTTTTTTGCCCGTGATTGTCCGGCACTTGTGACTCCTGCATCAAATTAAATCGCACTTTGCACAGTATAATCACTACGGGGTTGTGTGGGCGTTTAAAGGGGTCTCGCAGGAGCTTCATTTGGGAGCAGGGGCTCGAACAAACTACACGACTCTAGAGTAGAGGCTCAACTAAGGTTGTTCATATTTCGGTGTTGCTTCCATATGAGTCTTGCCGCTAAATGACAACAACAACAACAACAGAGTCAGTCTCTCGAGCGCTTCGTAGGAGAATTACTAACGAGTCGTAGATGTCCGCCGCTGCTCCCATCCTCCTCTCCCTTCTCCTCCGCCCCCCGATACATGCTAATCCGCTCCATTCACACCACTCATTCTTCACTAACTCTACTCCAGCCCAAAACCAGGCCCTCATACTCCCATTTACCCTCTGCAACACCTACAAAGTTAAGTATATATCCTGATACGTGCCGGCTACGGTTTATGTAATCAGTTTGCTGGGAAGCCTATAACCACTAGGGTCACAGGGTCTCTAGCTCTTGAGGAATCAACAATTCTTCTTACATATTCATTTGACCCTATGTGAATATTATCACCCTGTTATTATTGTATCAATACCTCTTGATTGCCATCCTCCCCTAGTTAATTGATTATATCAACTAATTAACGGTATAAATGTTGTATTTGTAATCCATGACGGATCTGGGGGGCGGCATTGCCAGACCCTTCTTTGGGAAGTGTCATTGTATCCTGATCAGGGGGTTGTATTAGGCATATTAACGCTTCAGTCCTTTGCCACCAGGTTTCCTCGCATTTACCTTAACAGTAACTTTAAGGGCTGGTTTGGCTTAACGCTTTTTGTAACAGCGTTCGTGCGCGCGCGCGCGCGCCCGCGTCATATATGGATGTGAGGTAGTGCAGGAACTGCAATTATTGCTGGGTTTTTTACCTTAGCGGGTAACTGGTCTATTGTTTAGGCTAGAAATGCCTCCCATTCCGTTGCATTTAAAAGAAAATTTAATGTATTAATAATTAGTATTATATATTAAATATTCTTTATTTAAATGGTATTTATAATAATTTAATTTTCAATTTTATTACGGGCTAGGGCCGTGAGGGCCGGCTACGCCGGCCTCAGAGGACACATCGCCGGAAGACAACCAGAGCAGACCTTCCGGACCTTACTGCGGCCCCGAACCCTCCGCCGGAGGCTCCCCGGGCGCATGCCGGGACATAGTCAAAACCCTAGGAACCCTTGTGTAGGTAGGAACCTTCCTGCGTTGAGGACACGTAGTAGATAGCGTGGTGATGCGCCGTAGATAGCTCGGGGAGGGATATAAGAGAGCACTTCCTCTCGGAAGCTCCGCCTTCCCTTCTTTTTCATCTAATACTTAAATAGGCCAATACAGGTTCCCTTTCCGTTGTAACACACAAGAGGCCCAGCCTTTCACAAAAGGAGAAGCTTTTAAAAGGAAGTTCTCTTTTATATTTCTCTTTAAGCTAGTTATTTATAATATATTATTCAGTTATTTATTATTGGACATACATAGATAGTTTCGTTTTAAAAATGCCAGATCTGAATCCACCTAGTCAATTTATACGTACTCTTTCTAGAAGAAAAGAATCATCTCAAACTTCGCCCAGGAGCTTTCTCTTTCAATATTAAGCTAAATTGTAGTTGGATCTAAACTTTGTAACAACGTTCATCGTATATGGTAGCATAATATGCCACCATCAAATAGCTCCAACAAACTTTCCAAATTGCATTCAATCCAGAGGGAATGCAGCTTCCTGTGAGGCCTTTATGCCATCTCCTGCCATTTAACCCTTGACAAACCTGTCCTTTAAACAGTTTGCTCGATTTGCTCGGTATGCCCCCGAATAATATCCACTTTTGCAGAAGGTAAAGGAGCTGTGAGACCCATCAAGGCTGCAATATCAGCTAACCGCGTCTTTTCTTCATGGGCAGCTGTGTCGCCGAAAACGACATCCATGTCCTCCAGGCTCTTACCCCTTGTTTCTGGAACAAGAAAGTAGGTAAAGAAAAAGGCCAAGAGACAAAAGACAGCGAAGAAAATATATGTACCCCAGTTGAGCGTCTCAAGCATGTCTGGGGTCACTAAACCAATGATAAAGTTACACATCCACGTTGAGCTCGTCGTGAGTGCCATGGCCTTGGACCGATTACCGAGATTGAAGATCTCAGAGGGAAGTACCCAGCCGATTGGCGCAAACGAGTACGAGAAGTTGATGTCATAAATGTACACGAAGGCGATACCAGCCCACCCTGCAGACTTATGAGATACCAAAGTCGAGCCATAGCCGCCAACGATACCGCCAACAATAGTAAGCGAAATGCATGTACCAGCAGCCCCTGCCATGAGAAGAGGCCTTCGACCTATTTTGTCGATAAGGAAGAGGGCCGGGAGAGTTGAGAGGGTGTTAACGATGCCATAGACACCGGTTGCTAAAAGACCGGATGTGCTGCCTGATAGGCCCAACTGTTTGAACATGGTAGGGGCATAGTAGATAAGAGCGTTGCAGCCCATGAATTGTTGGAAGAACATGATAGCACATCCAATGAAAACTCGTTTAAAAGAAGGCCATCGAGAGAGAAGAGACCAGTATTGGGCGAAGAAGAGAGAGACTCCCGTCTTCCCAGGAAACATATCTCGAGAAACTGACTGGTCAAAGAGAACCTCTGCTTTGATGGCGAGGTATTCTCCTCTGAGAGACTCTGTGTCTGGGTGCACCCGGCGAATCTGTGCCAGCGCCTTGAGAGCCTTGTCTTCCTTGTTTGCCATGAGGAAATATCGTGGTGATTCCGGGAAAAACAGCATCCCAACTCCAAGGATAAGGGCAGGAATAATCTGAACAGCCATGGGAATTCTCCAAGATGCGTCTGATTGGCCGGTGCAGCCACCAGGTCCAACATCATAGCGGGGATCAAAAGTCGGATTGTCGTGAGTGCCTCCCGAGTAGGGGATATCCGGTGCGCAGCGGTGACCACCGATATATTGGGTTCCATATTCAAGCCAGTAGCTGACTAAAATTCCAAGAGTGATATTGAGCTGCTGAAGAACCACAAGTGTACCGCGGACACCAGCGGTCGAAACCTCCGACATGTACATGGGGATAATCATAGTCAGCATTCCCACGGCCAAACCAGCAACCGCTCGACCTGATTAGTAAGACGATTAGTTAGTATTATGATCGCCATGTCAACAAGGTATGATGTAATATATTTACCGCCAAATAGCATAGCAGTTGATTCGGCAGCAGTCTGTAAAGCTGAGCCAATGACAAAGATGACCACTGCCACGAGGATAGAGCCTTTCCTACCAACAGAATCGGCAATTGGGCCGTTGATCAAAGATCCGAACCAGGCGAGGAGCAAAAGCGTCGAGACGAACCAGCCCTTGAAGCCACTGTCAAGGTAGATGCGCTCGAATTTGGTTGCGAAGGACTCGAGCGTTAAGATTCCAGACACGGCCCCCTGATCATATCCAAAGAGGAAACCACCCAAGCTGGCAAACTAGACATGAAGATTTCTTGTTAGCTGGAACCCAATGTTGATTTTCTATATTGCACGCACCATAGATAAACCCAGGAGGTATGGGTTCTCCCGCAAAAGTCGCCAGACGCCCTTGGCGTCATCTCCTGTTGCAAGTTCAGAAGCCATGCTGAAAACCAAAGTTGACGATTAGTGTGGACAAAAACTCAAGTTCCGCTTCATGATCCGGGGAAGTGGTTCAAGGCGGCATCATCCACCACCTTTATAGCTTGTGGGGAAAAATACAGAAATGTCGAATTTTCTTACCCATGGGGATGTCCAGTTAGTACAGGGGATTAATGGCACGTGAAGCCTAGAGACATGAATCTCCCCGCATTGGAGTGCTGATCATTGACTGGTTTGTAAGGTCGCTACTCATGTCCGGATTTTCGCTCTCACTTTGACACGCTAGTGTCGGACCTCTGTTGTCCGGGCCAATGAACATCTGTCCATGAGTCTCAAGTGGCGACAGGTTCACGGGCGGGGCTGGTAAAATCGGCATTTTATTAATTATACGATCAGTTCCGATGCTGGGGTCAAGTCATCATCAGAGGGCCGTTTTTCGGTCAATTCTCATATTGCTCGGAAATGTGCAGTATGGTGCTCCCCACCTGTCAGTCAGATCAGCGTCGATGGCCGGACCGCTGTAGCCCGGACGAATGAAACGGACGGAGGAGCGTTCTCCGGGCATGGGTTGTGGTGACATTGATATTCTAAACGAAAATTTCGATTCCGAGAGTTACTAGACTGTTCACTTGCATCTAGGAGAAGGAAGTCTACTACTTTTCACGTCGATAGCAAGGACAATGGCGAAGCCGTTTGGAGAAAACGGCAGTATCGCAAACGCGGTATTGTTACTATGCCAGCGTGTTGAGAGCCTCATCTTGGCGCGGAAGATGTCCCGTTCAAATGAGCGCATCTTGATTGCACTAGCTGGAGTCCCAGGGTCAGGCAAATCAACAATTTCAGCAGCTCTATTGGACACACTTCATCAACGTGGCATTGAAGGAATTGTTGTTCTTCCAATGGTAGGAAGCATTCACTCTCCCTCTCCGGTAGCCACACTGATGTTAACTTGGTTATTGCATCAGGACGGTTTCCATTACTCACGAGCTGAGTTGGCTTCGTTCGATGACCCTGCTCTGGCGCTTCGGAAACGGGGCGCGCCGTTCACTTTTGACGCCGATGCGTTGATAGAGTTGATTGCTTTGTTAAAAGAAACCCCCGTCACAGCATCCAGAGATTCAGAAGTCCTGTTCAAAGCGCCCAGTTTTGATCACGCCGACCAAGATCCCGTTCAGGACGCCATTTATATATCATCGCGATCGAGCGTGGTCATCATCGAAGGAAACTATACCCTGCTGGATATGAAGCCATGGAACCGGATAACACAATACATCGATGAACGGTCAGTCTTAGATGATGTTGTTTACACCCGGTATCAATGCTGGATACTAACCCTGATCTTCTCAGATGGTTCGTAAATGTTTTGCCAGAAGTTGCTCTCGATCGCCTGGTCAAGCGCCATCTGCAAGCGGGGATCGAGACCACATCTCAGGCTGCGCTTCTACGTGCCCAAGACAATGACATGCCAAACGGAGATCTCATACGAGCCCGACTCATCGAACCTGATGTCCGAATATTAAATTGAACAAAGTTACATAGCAATATCATGTGCAAGATTCATGACTGCCAATCTAGGGCGAGCCACCAGCTTCAGGCCATCGAAAGTATTCGAAGAAATCCCCTGGATTCGACGGCCAGGTGGAGAAATCCATCCACGATAAATCCACTTCAGCATTGTTCCAATCGTGATTGTTCGCCGAGTGAGACTGATGAGATTGAGCAACAACGAGATCTAATACATTAGCGCACCGTGCTGCAAGGGAATTGTTGGCGAATGTGCCGAGGAGAATGCGGCGAACAGTGTCAAGATCAGCTTGCCATCTAGAAATATCTGTGGATTCAGTATTGCCCAAGACAGCAAGAGCAATTACAAGGGAGGCGTGGAAAATGAAGAATCTGATCTGTCAGCAACGTATCGAAAATGTATGCGTGAAGTTTTTTGTAACCTACATTGAATACCAGGAGATAAGCCTGTCCACTGGAGCGGTTTCTAGGTAGCGAGTGATGGATGCAATGGTTGAGCTGGCGGCATTGACGGCGGTGTCCCTACATTGAGCATCCAGGTCGCTAACTGCAGTTAAGCCAGGCCGTCTAGCTTGATCGATGGCTCTTTTGAGCAGAAAATGACGGAATAAAATGATTTTTAAATTCCAGAAACGCCACCACAGTCGAGATTTTGCAAAGTGAATTGCACTGTCGCTCATTGAGAGCTCATAATCGTGGTGGAAGAATGCCGGCAGTGTTTGAGACCAGGAATCAAGATCTTGGTTCATGGACAGAGCATCTTCCGGAGAGATTCCCGAAGACGATAATAGTGTGTTAGACATGTGGTTTGAGTGTACATGGAGATCGCTCTGGGCCTTCAATCCCGAGTAAAGGGTCGGTACGTTGAACTCTTCTGGAAGAACCGTGGTATTTGCCGTCAGGGACTTTGTTACTGTTAGGCACGAGCTTGAGTCAGTTATTTAAGACTTATGCATACCTCGTCGGAAATGTTTAGCACGGGCCGAATATCCATCGACTCGCGCCCCGGGAGCAAGATCGGTCGACCAAACGTGGTTGACGCTCCGCTGTCAAATATGTAGAGACCCCACCAAACGCGACGACGCATTTCGCGCTGAAGGAGGTTGATATCCCAGTCAGGCAGCTCGCGGTGCAAGCCTAGGCTCAGCGCCATACGGATTGCGAGGCCGAGAAAGTTGGAGCCCGTGTTAGGTTTATTGCGCTTCTGGCTCAGGTTGCTCAACAACACCAGACCTTGAACAGATGTGAGGTTAGCGCTCTCAAAGAGGCATTCTCCCTCTACAAATGATAACGCATTATGATAGAGTTCATCATCAAGGTCCGTTTGTGTGTCGTTGAGGCACCATGCTCCAAGCGCAAGGATTGTGTGGAGCAGCATTTGAAAGGATGGTTGGTGCGGCCGTGGAATGACCTCATGAAATTGAGCTCGAAAGGTAGCCTCGTGAACAAATGGGTAAGTCCGATGATATATAGCAAAATAGCCATCTATGAGGTGATCCATGACCTGTCGGGATATGGTGGAGTATGAAAGTCGGGACGATGCCTCCATTCGACCATCAGTTAGCCTTGGAGAAGTGGCTGAGATCTCAGGTGTAATGGTGGCATTCTTCAATTGTCCCCTCCAGAATAACAGAGATCGCAGGAAAAAAACTCCGGCCGTTGACCCTACATAGATGTGAGCTGAAGACAGCTGCTAAGGACAAATGATGGGCAATTACCTAGATAACCAGCGCCTTTGGGGTCGACCGACAACGCAGCCATGCCATCGGCCAAATCATCCACATCCTCGTGCCAGTCGAAACCATCGGCTTCCTCGGGAACTCGTTCTGAGATAGGCTCATTAGGTGGTTTCGATGGCCCAGCAACAGAACCCGCCAGGGTAGATTCTGCAGATTTGCCCCCCATCTTCGATACTGCGGGCTCGCTGTTGGTTGGTAATACTGCACAAGCTAACGCTTTATCAATGTCCATGCCAGGGTGCAGCTGGGCAAAGAGGGCTTCCATCCGTTGAAGACGCCGCTCGATGCTTGACATGTATCTACATATAAGACCGAGGTTAGCGACTTTCCACATAGGTTTGATGAGCACTTAGGATGCCTCACGCCCGAGTAAGTGGCGAGCGAATGGTGCGGCTGCTGTAAAAGCAAACCCTGCCTTTCTCGACACAAGCGCTACATTTTGGATATTCTCTTGAACACTGGAAGTGTAATTAGCACAGCTTAATATATGTACTCTTCTCCGATGTTGATACCTTCAGCTTCTTTGTTCGACAAGAATCGCACTAGGACGGAAAACTTAGTAAAAGCATCATGTAATTTCTTTATTTTCTAGACTAACCGATAAACCGGATATTTGCGAGCCTGGGCTTTCCATAAGTGGATGAGTAGAAATTGGACTGAAAATGAAGTTGGCATGAAGGGATGTGGAGATGAGAGCGATGCTTCTCAGTTGAGCCCCCCAGGAAAATGCTCGTAACTTGATTGATTGGGGTTTCTGATCGGGTTCGGCTGAATGTTTTTGCGGTTGGCGCAACAAGACTGGTGCTGGATAGTATTACTTGACTAGGCTACTGTCGAATATATGTGGATAGATGTGGTAAAGCATGGATTCTGATTTGTACAGCCGGCTCTTTGGCTGACATATACCTCAGACAAATTCCCAACGGAAATTAGATGGAAATAGGGTACAATGAGAGGAGATGAATAAGGGTAGATTTATCAAATGAAATTTCTTAAAGCAACACCTAGTTACTATAAGATAAAGGATAACAAGGATGAAATTCATGGACACTGAGTGTAGATCTGGGCTCCCTTTGCGCGGCGTTATCGTAGAGGGGAGACCAGAATCTATCATAATAGCTTGGGCTGTTCCCTTTGAGATGAGACTAGACATGCGCAGGACTCCCAATTCTATAAACCGCTTCGTGCATTTCAGCCTCGCTTCTGGATTGAAACTTCGAGTCCGTAAAGTCTCCAAGGCCTCGCTAACCCTATCCAGCTCTTCTCAAATCTGAATGAAGTTGTTCAGCGTGACCTTGCTTTGGTTCGCGGTTTTGACGGCAAGGATACTGGCTTTGACGCAGTGGATGATCATGGTGGTGAGACCAGCTGCTAGAGCTGTGGCAACGCTCGAACCGGTCTCGCACTTGAAGTCTACGACACGATTTGTGACACCTCTCGCCGAAGGAGTCTCGAAAGTGCTACCCTCGACCCGATCTTTGATCCCGTCAACTCCGGGCATTACGTACGTGATACCGTCATCAAGTGTCCATCAGAAAACAGTGTCATCAGGACGCGTAGCGCCAATGCGGAAGAAACGGTCACGTTATGGACCGCTTAGGTAGTCAAGCTCAGCAAATTTGCCGTCGTCGGGTACTGAGCAAAACATCAATACTTTGCTGTCAACCGTCTTTTGCAAGACGGCATGCACTGTAGCACTAAATGTTAGTATCACTTTCTGTTCAGTTTACAGTGAATTTTGTTTAATGACCTTCTCATCTGGAGAGATAGGAACTTCCCAAAGGTTGGGATAAGGTAATGAAAGGTCATAAAAAGCATTTGAGAAACTCACATCGATCCTTTGAGTCGCTCTTGTTCTTTGCCATTGGGAGAGTCCAAGACATAGAGATAATTGTAGCCTTCTTGTCAAGAGCTGCTTGAATAGCCTGCAAGCAATCTTGCGGTTAAAACATGCGACGTCACCAAAAATGTTCAGACAATACATACCTGTGCTGCATAGTTAGTATCGACATTGTTCTTCCCATCCGCTTTATCATATGTCTTCATTTATATCGGATAGACTTTTACCATGGGACAAATGCACAGGATCATACTAGCCATGACCGTACCATGTCCCTTCGCCGACGAGAATGGCGGCCGGATCTTTCCATCGTGGAAGTCGAAGCTTTTGCCTTCGAGAACTTGGTTAGACAAAGCCGTATCAAACATGTCGACACAATCGCCGATCAAAACCAGGACAATATCGTCCTCAAACCGCTCCGGCGTACACCAATTTCGACGTACGGAAACGTGACGTACTGCAGCACACTATCGAATTTGAGACCAGATTTTGTGTCATTACCGAAACACTTGAGGAACTCATTCCACAGTATCTTACGGAGGTAGACGGTCATGGCCAAAGCTAACCTCGATATCTTGAGCTCTATCTATGTCAGTAGCTGTCCGTTTCTGTTTCACTCTGCACTCGCCATCCATGTTAGGGCCGTATAAGAAAAAGATTTTCATCTCGGAGTTCCTTGTTCTCATGTAATGCTGTTTCAGGCAGAGTAGTAACTATCTAGTCTAAATTGGTCCAGACTGTCATATTACCCTTGTCGGCATTCGAGCTCTTCCGAGTAATTGACAGAGGCCTCCCTGGCGGCTTCTCCATCTCTGGTCTAATTTGCCGCCGAAACGCGCCGTATCGCTTCGCTTGACCGATGTGTTTGGCGCTGACTCCAGCGGCCGAGCCACATTGATTGTTCGGATCGTCAACTGTGCAGCGTTTTCATCGGGCTCATTGATCCTCGTTAATCGACTCTGACTTGCGTCTCGGACTGCAGCATCTCGCTCTTTGAGACGGCCATTCCTCATAGGCGCTTCATCTTCCTCCTTCAACCTCGCGGCCTCCTCAGGTTTCTTCTTCTGACGCCGCTTTTCGCGTTCGTCCATCTCGCCATCAGCATCTCCATCTCAGCCATATCTCTCTACACTACGGTCGGCAGCAGATTTAGCCGACGCCGCAAGTCTCAGGTCTCTTGTGCCGTTTTGATACCTGGGCTCTCTGGGTGCAGGCCTCTCAGCAACCCTCATAATATCGCTTTGATCCGGCTTGCTGTTCTCCGCGTCTCGACGTTGCCTTGCCGCACAGTCGGCCTACTTCTTCGGAACAGATGCCTTAGTCTTTTGATGTTCCTGGTAAATCGAGGAGCCAGTTCTGTCGGATAGATCGAGAAAGGTAATTTTTTGGCCTCGGTTTGCTTTGTATCGCGCTCAAGTCTCGCTGGATCAAAACGGCAGTTAGTTCTGCCCTCGCACCTGTGCATTGTCAAAATGACACAGCTTCGTGTTTCGGGGTCTTGCCGAGATTATCCTGGGCAGATAACGCCTCATCGCTGGAGTTTTCGATCAGCATTATGGCCATGTCCGGATGAAGATTCTCTTTAAGAGCGATATAGAGATACGTTTTGCCCTCCTGAGTCTTCATGCTTAGCGCGTCGTCGAGGTATTCCATATAAATACTTTGTCCCTAGTCTCCAACACAAGTGGAGATCATGTAGTCCACGAGTTGATGTTGGGAGACTCTGATGGCCGTGAAAAGGGATTGTGTCCATCCTTGTTCGAATATTTGAGCAGATCCGGATACTTTCCACTAACCGTTTGACGAAAAGTTCAACGTTCTCAGGCTCGTCGGTATGCTTGACCAACTCAACGAGTGAGTGAAGCAGGTTGCCAGTGATTTTAGCTGAGGACTTGACAGCAATATCGCCATATTCTCGGAAGAACTCGTCAATGTCGGCCTCGTCGATGAAATTTATTTTTCTTCTTTTTCGCCCTGCCTGTTGCTTTGAAGCGCTATCCATGGCTTTCCTCACGTTTTGCGTGGCCTTCAGTCCCATCGTCAAGCTCCGGGTCAAATTCATCCTCGAAACCCCCCTCAAAATTCCCTCGTAGTCGTGTTCTAAATCGAGCGCCATCTGCTGGGGATCCGATACAGTTGTTCTTGCTGTTGAGGTAAAGGCAAAAGGGCAGGTGACTACTCAAGAGTCCGTGATGAGGCTCTGGGCTCAGCTTGCTGACCTCGGTAACAAGTCCGCATGACACTTGAACACCTCCAGTTGCGTATTGCAGCTGAATGGCGAACTAAACAGTGCGACATGCAGGGATACAGGATTTAAGCCCTACATACCAGGTAACCATCCTCACACAGAGCTCTGCTTTAGCTCGGTTGAGCGGGAGCTGACAAATGTACAAGACTGATGATCAATCAAATGCCGTCAAGCAATTAATTCCTCAATTACCGCCTATAATTTTGAGTAATTAAACTACCAAATATCAGGTTTGTGTAGGTTGCTGCATTGCAATGCTCACGGCCATCTCTCGTCTACATACCGTACATTAGCTACACTTTGAGGCTGACCCGGATTTCCGCTAGGCTTTGAGCCTTGGGAAGAGACATGCTATCTCCAAGGCTGGGACATTGCAAAACGGCCCCCAAACACGTACATCCATAATACTTTACAACCTGACAATCCTCGGGGAACTTGTGGGTGTGACTTGGAATCATCCAGTAACAGGGACGCAATGAGCCAGAACCTTGCAGTTCTACAGTTGCACATGTATGAGGAGACGCAGGGCGCCGAAACGTTGGGCGTCTAATCTGTGAACCTTGAGGTTCATCCAACTTACTCTTCATCGCTTCCATTAATCTGAAAGCACCATCATCCTCGATAGAAATGCCTCAACTTGATCAAGATCTATTATTCAGAAATCATGTTGAGGTCGAAACGGTGAACCTCGGAATGTACGAGGCCGGGGGTGAAGAAGGAAGCGGTTTCCACGTCTTCAATGTTGCACCGGATCAATACCACCGAGCAGAAATTATTCAGCATACCGGAACTATTGGCATCACTTGCAACCTGGAAAAAGTCGTCCATGGAGCCATGTCGCCGGACAGCGACCCTATGCGACTCTGGTGATTATGCAATGGCTCTTCCAACCCAAAGGCTCACGCCGGATATCCAAGGCAACCATCGGGCTTCTTTTCGAGGCTGGTTCTGGCGACGATGATGTTGAGGTTGAGAAAATCTCGTTTCTTGACACGTACAGTCTCATGCCGACGACGCAAGACAAACCATCACCAAAGGTGGAGAAGCCACCGTCGGTGTTGAGCAATTCGCCAATGTCAGTTTGATTGGCAAAATGGGAGAAGACAATCGCGACGACAACCTCACACGCCATCACGCTGAGCGGTGGGAGCGGTGGAAAGCGCCTAGTCAACAACAGTCCCCCAAATCGTATCGCGACGCGGGCTCTCGGAGAATGAGGCGCAGCCAACCAGGATTCCAGCTTCGCGTAAGGTCGCAGTGCTCGTCTCGAGAGAAGACAAGGAAAGATTCCTTCACAAAGTGGCTTTTACGTGCAAGACAGGTCTTAAAACGGCCACTCAGAGCCTTTTCAAGAAGATCCCCAAGGACGACGCCATCATTTTCCAGCCGAACCCTCGTGAGAAGGCGACGCGCCCGAACAAAAACGTGTCATATGGCAACGACGAGTTGGACAGTGTTAATCTGAATGATCTTTGCGACGCCAAATTTAGGACTGTTATCACAAATGGATAGGAGACCTAAAAATAGTGCAGCAAGATGATTCCTTTTCCACCAAGTTAATCCAACACAGTTGCCTAAACAATGTTTTTTTCTCCATAAATAACTAACAAACGCCTCATCTGCATAAGCGCAATGAATGCCTTTTCTGCCTTACCTTTTCTGCCTAACATAGCCATCAGAACAGTGTCACCACTCTATACCAATTTAAAGAAAGATCATAAGACTTACTCGCAGACCCAAGCCAGTCAAACTCAGAATATTCATGATTATGAGTATGGGAACCGCTTAACAACACATATTGGAATGGCAAGCTCTCAGCTACTACATCGTTGTCGCCGTTCACGGTATACGCGATGACTAGAAAACTGCTTGGACTGAGAAGGAAGGCAAATGGTCGGTGAAAGAAGACCTATTCGACAATCTGTCGATCAGAGAGGTCAACTATTCGTACGAGATTGATGAAGAGTCAACGATCTATGAACCCAACGGGGATCAAACTACACGCAAAGAGACTTATTCACGGAATATGCCAAAGTTCGTGGGACGCTCGATGAGGTAAATTGCTGACATAGTCTATGTATATCACTGGAACACATGGTCTTAACAATCATCGTCGACAGACAGAAATCGACCGCCCTGCATTATGGATTTGCCAAACGGAGGAGTGGAACGAATTCTTCCACAAGAGCCAGATTGGAGACAAGAAGGACGCCAGCTGTGAGAGCTGCTTTGTGGTCAGTACAACCCTCTCAACTACAAACATGTCGGAATGCTAATTATTGATCGACCGTGATGTGTAGTTAATCATGGGTATACAATGGAAATACATTGAATGCACCCACAATTTCTCACTCTGCTTTCAGGTGCTACGGGTCACCGGTTTTACATCCACGATCCAGACCACACTTTCGAGGGGATTGGACCGCAGTACAATGAGACGCCTGCATCGGTAGCTCATACAAGCACGAGCAGTGATGACGATGAGCAGAATTGCCACAGGAAGCGTCTAGAGAGAATTAAAGGGGAAGAGGAAGAAGGAAATGCACGGGATGATAATAGTGAAGTGCCTTCTCGTGCTGGGAGTCCCGATGAACTAGAAGTCGACCCAGACAGCTTCGATCCAGATGCAGAAGAGTAGGGGACAGTTTATTCTATCCAGAACTATGCAATACCGGATTTAATTTCATGTGACGATTGAAGCAGAGCTTACTGGTTGCGGCGAAGTAGTGGCTAAGGTCAGCTACATCGCTTGCCACGGATTGCCTCTGTAATCCTTTCAGTGATAGCCTGCAAAGTAAATCATAAAATATGGTATTAATAATGGATGCATTGAACATTTATACCTAATATCGTAGTATGACACGAACACCCTGTTGTGACCAGCGCAGACATTGACAGGCAGTGACACAGCGAGAGAATGTCCATGCCGTGGATGGCTTCAAGAGATCTGTGTTATCAAGAGGCGACTGGTAACACAACTCTCGGAATGACTTCCCCCCGTTTTCAATCTAAATGCTAAAGCGGAAACCTGTTGACTTAATTAATACCTGTGCCGAAACCCGAATTTGACGTGTCATATTCCTGCTTCAAGGGTCATTTTTGAACGGCAAAGCCGTCGATGCGAAGATCATTACTTTACGAGATCCTGCCCTGTTATCCAGCCGATGAATGCGCGTTCACGCAACTGTGCATATTATTCCACCAAGCCTTGCATACATGTGGTCCTCCTGTCGTGTCATGCACTACCACGACACGCCCCGATATGTCACCTTGCGTCTCGCAGCCATGATACAGGAGTTTATATCGTGTGCTACTTTGCTCAGATTTGGTGGCTTCATGCTCGCCTTCCTGTACGGCTCATGCAACATCCGATAGTAGCTGATGTGCAACTCGTCTCCCGCCCTTGCATTATTGTCCCTATTTTCTCGCTGGTCATGTTCCCAGACATCCGGTCGTCGGATGACAGATCGGTTAGACGGCTAGAACGGGTGCCTTCCCATCGTCTCAAGGTCGTATATGCGCGTACGTATGCAAGTTGGGCGAACCATGATCAATAGTGTGGATAGGTTAACGGGGCCGACTCATGGCCAAATAGTGGTATGTAAGGTCCACACTCCCCTGCAATAGTGATCTATTTCTAGAGGTATGCAGAGCCGAAGTACCTTGCGCATACGCGGAGGGGAGACGATTACGCGTAATGACGTGTTTTGTCGGGGGCATTCAGCTGCCGTGGTAGACACTAGATTTTCGCATCCTTGCAGCTCGTAAATCAAGTAGGCATGCAGCCACTACAACTCTTAGTCTAGGCGGACTAGGAAGCGCCATCAAATCACCATTGCGTAATAGGTGTGAAGGTGCTTTTTCGACTCGGTTTAAATTGAGATTTTCAGAGACAGGCACTACAATTCCCTCAGGACGGCATGAATTACGTTTACACGTCCGAGCATATGAAAGGCAGAGCTGAGATCGGAAGCAAAAATCGAGGCGGCCTGGGCTACCATGGCTGAATGCACGACGGGACGGGAATAGGACGGTCCACCAGCACGGAGCCGTCATACCCGGGATACGGCATCAGTAAGTCAAAGCTGGCTTAAAATGTAACACCCCTGGTAAGCATAACACAAAGGCTTTCCACTACTAGGCTTGGGTCCAAAACTCGACGATAAACACGTACACTCTATTTCAACTTTAACTACATTCAAGGTACACAAGCGAGAGGCTAAGAGACATGACCAGGGGCCAATCTTGCCCACTAACATCCATCGCCTCGGCCCGCTCAATCTACCGGTAGGGCAGAGTCAAATTATAAGGTACCAGATATTAGACCACACCTCAGGTGCATGTTCCATACCCCGACTGGCAGCCGGTGCCACAATACGCAGACGTACTACCACTGCAGAAAGAGACGTGTCAGATTGCGCCCTGTCATGCGAACGGAAGGGGGGGATGGATGTCACTTACCAGTAACCATACTGAGAGCAGCAGGTCTTTGTACCGAAGTTTGCGCATGTAGACTTGTATGTAGGTCCGCAGAGACCGTTGGTAGTGTTGGTGAGATTCGTCGAGCCCGAGTTGCACTCGCCAAAGTCGACGTCGCAGCCAGTACCGCAGTAAGTGTCCGTGCTACCACTAGAGAGGGGAAAAGAGCAAGGGTTAGCACTTTATTCTGGTGAACTAAAGGAAACAGGCTGAAGGCGGGAATGCAGGGCAAATTTTGGGAAACTTCGGGGCGGGGCACAAAAAGAAAGATGCGTGCTTGAGGCGGAGCTGTGCCTTTCCTCTGCAGGAGACTTACCAATAGCCGTAGAATGAGCAGCAGTTACCAAACTTGGACCCCTTGCAGGTGTAGCCCGTGTCACCACCACACTGTTGGTTAGGCGAAATGGTGACGCCGCTAGTTGACGTGGCAGAGGTGGACACTGCGGTGGTGGTGGATGAGGTACCCGCCTTAGTTGTGGTTGAGGTGGCAGTGGCAGTTGAAGCCCCTCCAGCACTGCGGTACCAGTTCTCCTTGGGATCGCCGAGACACTCCCCAACAGAGACAAGTTTATACCCCTTGTTCTGGGCCGTCGTGATCATGAATGCTGTGAGGTTCTTGACAGTCTGCTCGTGAACATCGTGAGCCAGGATGATGTACGAGCTAGAAGATGGAGTACCCAGACTAGACGAGAATTTATCCTTGGACGTCTGGATTAGGTCTGGGGAGTCGTTCTCGTAATCCTTTGTGTCGAGATTGCAGGTAATAACGTGATATCCAAGAGTGTTCAAGAGGGGCAGGCAGCCACTACCGGTAGTGCAGTCCAAGTAAGGAGGACGCATGTAGGTAGGGAACCATCCGAAGATATTTCGAAAGGCCATCTCATTATAGATCAACTCAGTGTGCTGGATAGTGCTGTTAACCTCCTCGAGATCTCGATGCGTCCACGTGTGGCTAGCGAGCTGATGGCCAGTTGTGTACATGCGGTGCATTAGGTCGGCCCATGGTAGAGATAAATCATCAATCTGGCCCTTGCCTAGGTTGTTTCCAGTAATGAAAAATGTCGCCGTGGTGTCGTACTCATCCAGAACATCCAGGATTTCGCTAGTCCAAGTATACGGACCATCATCAAAAGCCAGTGCAATCACGCCATCTTCAGTGCATTCGGTGATAATCGATCCTGTTTGGTTCTTTTGTAAGCGGTCTAGACATGCAAGAAGATCATATATGTGAGCTATAAAAACGCACCATAGGGAACACTGCCAAGCTTGGGGCGGGCAATGCTTGCCGTGCTTGATCCGCTCGGTTCGTGGCTAGATTCACGCTTTAGTCGCTTGCCGCATCATTACATTGCCGCGGTGACTTACAAGGTATCACAGGAGTCGCAGTAATCCAATTGACAGCTAGATCCATCGCAATAGTCCTCGGTCGAACCACACCAACCGCTCTCGGAGCAGCAGAGGCCAGGGTCACAAGACCCGTACCCTTCACCGCAGTCTGTGCCTACCTCGCGAGTTTCCAAAGAGTATCTCGGCGAATGCTTCTGGGAGCCTTGAGCGTGACGAGGATGAGCCATGCCGCCCTTCGCTAGAAGGGAAGCGAGAACGGAGAACGTGACTGCCTTCATGGTGGCTGGCATCAATTCGCAAGCGCACGGGACTTGAAGTAAACGAATGTCGGGAGCGAGTGATGGAGAGAGCTGGACATGTCAAAAGGAGACAAGAAACCCTATATATATGCTACTATATTCTTGTATAAACCACTGCAGGGCTGAACCGAACTGAAATCTCTGATTGATCCATGCGATGGGCCACCCAATAAGACAAAACGTGTATACTAGCCAGGGAGTCTATGCCGATACGGGCGGTGGTGACCAGCTGTCGGATGAATCCTGCCGTCTTCGTCCCCGGCTTCGCCAAATGAGATGCCGAATTCCGTTGTGGTGATCCTATTATGTTTAGTTTCGTTCAAATGCCAGACTTTGGCCTATAGGCTAGTTGTGCCTTTAGTTGTTTGTGCATGTCGAAATCGAGGGAAGCGGGAAAATTTGGTCGCGTAAGCTGGCCTCATTGCATGGTGATGATGCGCCTTTCAGGTGAACTAAGCAGGGGTTCTTCGTATTCCGAACCTGCATTTCTGATGGCAGCCTTCGACCACCATACCCCGGGTTGTAAGCATGGCACGTTTTTGTGTACTACAAAAGTACTTGTATAGGCTTTGTGAAAAGAATCTCGATTTTGATGCCCTGCCAAACTTGAACAAAAATTTCCGGCCGTAATTAAGTTCAACAGAGCTTAGCCTGCTCCACAGCATCGTGTTGTTTCTTCTGCTGGAACAAGAAGCTGATAGTCCGAACTAGGTCCAACCTGGCTCGGACTATTGCTGGGGGTGAACGTGGAAGCGGGGAGCGTTGTGTCATTGTGCGTAATATTGGTTCCACTCGGTTTGTTTTATTGGGAGAGGTCCCAGCAAACAAATTGCATGGCTTCGCAGGGGCAAATACGGCCCCTGTTGGCTGCATACAGCGAATTTCAGGCTACGAGAAATTGCTGGAACGTTGCAATTGCATGCAACCCGATGGGCTGTTGCTTGAAAGGGAGGTATGCAAAAGAAAACAAACACCGCATGCACACACACAAACGCTCACACAAAAAGGACAGGACATTGAGACATTTAAGGTAGCCACTCATGTAGGTACAGGATTAAATACGGCAATTAACTTAAGGATTTTAGTACTTCATTTATGCATACTTACTTGTTTTTCGGCGGCATGAAACTCCGTTCAACACGCAGGGCAGTATGTAGCTACCCTAAAGTGCTCGAATAATATCATTTTGCCAACATTCCTCCGCTTCAAGTCACTTCAAAAACACCAGCGAGGAACAAAAAGCAATCATATCCGGATGTAAATATGAACAAGATTAAAAAAATTTATAAATGGTTTTGTGCGTTTTCTTCTAGTGCATGATTAACTCTCGGGTGATTGAAGTAACTCAATTAAACAGTCTCCCTCATAATTCATTAACCAGTCGAGGCAACTATAATTATGTAAGACTGGAACAGGGCCAGGCCAAACAGAGCGTTATATGAACACGATTGCCTTTGTGTTGGAATAGCAATAATACTAGCGGGTTCACTATGCCAATTCAGAGACATGGAACAATATGTGCTTAGTGCAAGTGTTCTGTAGATTAGCGCAAGAGATGGACTGAGACCTCATACGTAGACGGAGGCAACTCAAGGCACGACCAAGACTTCAATCAAGATGATCACCCAATTGACTATATAGTTGATTGATACTCCACCATCTACTGAATTCATGCACTCTATTAGATAAATCCCACAAATTCAAGCATTTTTCAACCCCACAGGACGTCAATCGAACATATCCCCACACTTAGCACCTCCGGCTGTATCTTTATCCAAGATGTACCGATAGCCTAATGATTCAAGCCTCCCCAAAGCGTTCGGCGATATTAAATACAAGACTCCGTCCTGGTGTTGAGCGGTTTAGCCAAATCTTCAAGGTCAGATCCAGGACTAGAATAAAATGGACGGGCAACTCACAACCCTACGCTGGGGTATCGTTGGTATGATTTGGAAACCGTAGTTATCTTGTTATCTTGTCTTGCTAACTTGGGATCGAGGATGTGGTATAATCTCATCTCGGTTCGTCTCCGATTTGTGCCTGGAGCGCCCAGACGCCACAACAAAGCACATTGTTCAGGCCATTGGCTCATCCTCCAAAGCGAAGGGTGCGGCATTCGTCTCGAAGCATTGTCCCTCGCAACAGCCCATCATTTACGATTGTTATCAGGACATATACAACGACACCAATGTCGACATTATTTACATCGGAACGCCTCACACGGTGCATTGCCGAAACGCTTTGGATGCTATCAGTGCCGGCAAGCATGTTCTTTGCGAAAAGCCGATTGCGATTAACGCTGCAGACACGCGGAAGATGGTTGATGCGGCGCGTGAAAAAGGAGTTTTCTTGATGGAAGGTGAGCTTCTCGTTTCCAGATCCAGATTGAGGTATTCAATCCCCTAATCTTAACTGAACTACAGCTGTGTGGACACGGTTTTTCCCCATCGCCAGAAAGCTACAAACGCTCCTGCACGAGGATCAGGTGATAGGCGACGTTGTGTCCGCCTTTGTTGACTTTGGATTGAACAGACCAATCAGCGACAAGGATCCCAAGGAGCGCACCGCCTCCCGAGAACTTGGTGCTGGTGCACTTCTGGACATTGGCATGTACTCTTTGACTTGGGCATCTCTTGCCCTTGACGGATCACCAGGCCGTACGGTCAATGTTGATCCCAGCCTGACTGCTAGTATGATCTTCCACAGCGAGACAGATTCAGACAAGAGGGTAGATGAGCAAGTGGCAGTGGTATTGAAATACTCAGACCTCAAGGCACAAGCTATATGCACTGCCTCCATGCTGTACAAGACTCCCGAGGAATTTGCTCATATACATGGATCCAAAGGATCTATTTCGGTGGGTGGCCCCATGGCTTCTAAGCCTAACTTTCTGGTTGTGAGAGTGAATGGGGAAGAGGAAAGGAAGCTAGATTTCGAGGTCCCAGGGTGGGGATTCCACTATGAAGCTGATGCAGTTGCGGAGGATATTAGGGCAGGCAGGAAACAGAGCGCCATTTGCTCTTGGGACCACACGTTGAGTATAATGCGACGGATGGATGCAGCAAGATCGATGTGTGGGCTGGTATATCCACAAGAAGAGTAGAATATAGGGCTGACTTTAAAATGTGAAGTATTAGAATTGTTCGGTTTATGAAATAGTGAGTTTATAACACATATTTTCAGGAGTTTTTGATGGCCCCAGGGAGTCCCAGAGTCACCACTTAGCGGCCAAGAAATTGTCGTCGACATATCCGTCCTGGTTTCTTATTTTGATGCGTTGCGAGATATGGACAAGGTCACAATGGAAACATCGAAATTACTTTCAAGAGCCTCTCTTACGCACTGACGAGATGGTAATCTATCAAAGCCCGATGCCGCATGGCTATGGAAGATGATGGCATTAGGCAGCAACAGGTCTGGCATCTTTACCCCGCCTTATTCTACTTTCTCCTTGGGCAAAATATCGTTGTGGCTGATCTAGTGACGCCTTTTCTCTCTTGAGTTGACGAATAGAACGATGACACACTTTCACTGGTATGGTGATACGATACAATGTGCAAACTTTAACGGACAGGCTGACCCAAGTGACGTATCTCCGTCTGGTGCCTCCAGGCAATACTTGGCAACCTTTACTATTCCAACTTTGTAAATCACACCTGGGTCTTTTCACTTTATCCTGGAAGAACAGTAAGTAATATTGACTGCCTGGTACCTGGATCCACGAACAGCTACGAATAGCCATATATGTCGCATATCACTACAGAATCAACAGGGCAAAGCACTCAAATTATTCATAGAGTCGAATCTAGCTTCTAAAGTTGGACCACAGCAGATGGAGACTTCCGAAGAGCTTCGGGGCGAGGAAACAGAAACGTCCGCTCATGCCCCTACTAGTCAAGATTTTCCTCTCTTCCGCCCGAACCATACCCAAGATTCCATATCGCATTCTTTCGACAATATACCCACATACCTCTTCCGAGTACATGCTCCTAGCAGTGTAGCAACAACTACAACTACGGAGGTTACATCCTTCGCGAGGGAGCAAGTCGACAGCAATCAAGACTTGCTTGAATTAAAAGCAAGTGAGGCTGCCAACAGGTTAAATTCTCATCTCTGGTGGCATCCAATGGATCAGAATGAATGTAACCTCGTGTCTTGGTCTAGCTCCCTCCTCTTTGCCCTCCAGTACGGCTTATATCGACACAAATATGATCACTCCAATCCGAGCCTCTCGGACATATGTCTGCTCATGCTTGATACCCGCCAATTTCCTAGAGGTGCCTTTATAAGAGACCTGGAGGTAATCGAGGAGTTTCATACGCATTCTGAGGGTCTCGAGACGATTAAGGAATGGCGAACGTCTGATAAGTACTTCGGGGAGTACCTCACGCAGGGACATCTCAATATCGATGGACATTGCAGCCAGACCTCAATAGAGCAGCTTATTGGAATGGGGCTCTTCACTTTTTGTCCTATGCTAGAAAGAAGAGACGATTACTGTAGGTGGGCAAATTTGGTTGTCAAAATTCGAAGAGATTTCCAAACCCGGACCATAGATACGGACAAGAAAGAAGTTCGCACGGCAATCGCTATGGCTCAGGCGTGTTTTGGGGACCGTTGGGCTTTCCCTTTTGCCACTATGCTGTTGTCATTGCGACATCGCCGGCATAATGACGAGACGATCCTTGATGGTTTCCGTTCCATGTTTACCGGTAAGTTACGAGTTTTTTATTCGCCCGATATTTTATTTATGCTCACTGATGTATTTTCGTAGATGAAGAATTCGAGTCGCTTGATCTAGGGGGGCTAAAATTCGGGGCGGAGTATGATCGGATGGTTGAGCTGAAGCAATATCAGGAGACTGTGAAGGCAATCTATGATCGCGTGCGGGGGGACTAACGTTGTTGAGCTTCTGAATCTGTTTCAGAAGCTGTCAGTTGAGAAAAGCCAACTTGCAGATAAATAGCCTACAAGCTATCGACATTGATTTTAGAGAAATGGTTATCGGGGAGTGATTTGGACAGTGATTACTGTGTTGGGGAGTTGTGGCTATCTTAGAGAGGACGTTCTTAGCGCGCGAGCGCGCACGCGCTTGTTCTGATTGGCTGGCGGCCCAGCCTCATGAGCGGGATCGCAGGTAGCATAAATACCCATCTGTCACAATACTTCGGGCTTCTTCAGACAACTCACTTCAATCAAGATATTTTTCTCGGCCGATTTTGGTCTTTATCTTGTGTGAAGGATTAGATCAAATGATCCCCTGTCCGTATGTCCTTTGTTTTATTGATATCTTTTATGATTGACGACCCATTTCAGGTTCTTACTTATACTATTGGACGCACAGGTTTTTGGCTTTCACACGCAAAGGAAGTGGGCTTGCCTTTTTTTTTTCTACAGCATGTCCTGTGTTGTGTGTGTTCTCTTTCACAGCCCCAGCAAATTACTATGTGGGCATCGAAATTGATCTTGAGTTTGTTGGTCTGATGGTTGAGCTCGTGAGTTGCCAGTGGTTTTAAGTTACGTTTAGGCACAGAGTCTCTATTTAGTATCCTATTTCGCTTGCTTAGGAGCAAACTCACAATAGCTAAGTGATTTGTCGTAGGGTTTATGTAGAAGTCCAATGAGCCGTACGAAACGCACGAATCTCATAAGCGGAGTTCTAAGCTTCCCTTCAAATCGAAAGGTCAGCCATTCTCATAGACGACTCTCGTCCGTGGTGATTATCTTTGGGTGAGCCTGTTCCGAGCCCTATAAGAGAAGCAATTAGTCACCTGAAACACAATCCAAGGTCGCGTGGCCCAATGGCAAGGCGTCTGACTACGAATCAGGAGATTGTGGGTTCGATCCCCACCGTGACCTAAATTTCTATTTTTTATATTATGCTGCGTGTTTTTTTTACTACTACGTACGCCGCGGTCTTCAAATGTAATGAAATACGGATCGTAATTGACGTTTTGGGCTCTGTTGGACGGGCCTATTAACGGGTACGGTCGCTTTAATTCTCGCTTTAATCCTCACTTACACTCTAATTAGCCAAAGCCATACGTTTCCAACTGTCCCAGGCTCGGTACAGTTCGGCTAACAGGCCGCCCTCCTCAGGCTAGTAACTGGTTTTATAGTCACCGAGACGGCGATATTACAAGATCACACATGCTTTTTTCGCTGTCCATCTTTTGCCATCCTCTTGAGCACGTACCAAGCTAAGAAGAAAGAAAATATGGCTTGAGGTTGAGGATTGCGAACGAACGAACGCTACAGCCGCTGGATGTGAAATGATTGCCCGTCACTTGCGTTGTTGGCGCATTGAACGAGTCTGAAGTTGGAACCCACGAACTCGGTGCTATGATCTGCTCGCTTGGCTGTGCTCTCGAAATCGGGTCGACCCCGCTGCCTTGTGTGTTTACGCAATGTTGTTGGGTCGCGGCCGAGATGATTGGACGTGAACGCCACGGCACCCCAGACTTTCTTCTATTGCGGCTGAGCTGCTTTCAACATGATCAGCGACTTGTACACTTTACATTCCACGAAAGCGACTGATGCTAGACGCTTCTCTGGTTCTTCACAACTGCTATCTCGTACATGAACGCGAATTTAGCCCCACAGACGTCCCCAGACACAGCATATGTTGCGTTTGCCGCTGTCCAGCTCGGTCCTGAAATGGACTCTGCGGTCAACCATGATTCCCGTCAACTTCAGCCAGGACTTGTCCTCGATAGGAGGGATAATCGCCTTCTGTCTTCTAGTTAGTGCGACTACCGCCTGTCTCTGGAGGTGTCCCGCGGTCGTACGTTCTCGACTCGCACCGTCGTCATTGGGGGATCACACTTCAAGAGCGTCGAAACAGTCCCCGCAGGGTGTCCACCTCTCCCAAATCAACCCCGAAAAGGCCAAGACAAACACCGACATCGATATTATTGCCATCCATGGCCTCGACACGAAGTCGCCCGACACGTGGACATGGCGGGCCAGGCGCCCCGACGACGATGTGAATTGGCTGGCTCACTCGGACATGCTCCCAAGCAGAGTGGGACGGGCTCGGATCTTCACATGCGATTGGCCGGCCGACCTCCTTCAAAAGTCAGTCCCAACGACGCTCGAGGAGTCTGCCCGGATTTTGCTGGACGGTATCAGACGGCAGATGGCGGCCGGGCAGCCCATTCTGTTTATCGCGTCGTGTCTGGGGGCATCATTCTGATAAAGACTTTCGATATAGAGGACAGCTACGGCCGTGATGGAAGCAGTTCTCCCTCTCTGAAAAGCACAACACGTGGTGTAGTTTTTCTTGCCACGCTTTTTGGAGTGACTGCATTCAAGGACATGCCTGACCTAATTTTAAAAGCCTGGGCTTCGCTCCGAGACTAATCAGTGACGGCACTGATCGACTACGCAAAGGGGATGACATCCGGCCTCGATGAACTCGTAGGCAGGTTCATTCAGTTACAACGGGACGAACAGTATCACATTTTTACCTTCTGGGAAGCTGAAAAGACGGCACTTCTGCGTAAAGTGTATCTGGCTTGGATATTTTCGAACCGGATGCTTCTAGCTTGGCTAGTCGCTCTGGCTTCAACTTGGCTACTGAATTTGTTTTCACCTTGGCTGCTGGTCTTGTTTTGACTTTGGATATTCGGGTTCTGGTCTTACCCACCAAAACAAGTAAGTATCACAGAACCTGCAGACTCGCCTTTCTTTATTACAGAGGAGAAGGTTGCTAACGCTCGCTAGCTGGTTGACGAGAGCTCGGCGAGCGCGCGGGTTTTTAGGCGACAGCGGCTCGGTCGAAGCCACGTCCTGATGAACAAGTTCCGCGGCCCTGATTGCCGAGATAACCTACTGGTTGCTGAGACTATTCAAGAAATTCTCGGAAAGATTCGTAAGGGAACTTTACTCGAACAAGCAGATGCCTGGATATGAACCAAACACTATACTACGGATAGGCTCAAGATTGAACGACTCACAGGCAAGATGTTACCGGTGGATCAGTGCTACATCAACCTAGCAATTATAGAGCAGGCTAATGAATATGCATATGACAAGAAAGGGCCAGGTAAAGAGGCATGCCAGTCCTCCCCATTTTCACTCTCCGCTCGACTAAGAGTGGAGACACCAAACACAATGATGCAGGTTGAGTTGCCGACAATGTTCGATCCACGCAAAGGGCACGCCGGTGAGATGAAACCAAGGCGAACCCTTATTCGAGGATGCGCCAGAGTAGGGAAGACTACCTTGTGCAAGAAGATGGTTCATGACTTCATCTACGACCGCAGATGGGAGGCGCTCTTCAACCGAGTGCTTCCAGATCCCGATCCAGCTAGATGCACTCTGCTTCATCTGGGATGAAGCCTTCACTTGGAGGAAGCCTTCGGCTCTGACAGCACAGTGCAATTGTGCAACGCTTGTGGTGTAAAGATATCCTCCGACTTAGCAAAGGGATTGAAACTTCTACCCAGACAGCTCAGTCACCAGAGATTGAGAGCTACGTCGAGCCCGAAGAAAGACTCCTTGGATGCCTGGCCTTCAGTGGGCTGTGTAGCGATGTGATCGAATTTCAGCCTCGGCATCGAAATGTTGTAACTAAATACTACAAACCTCGCACAAGTTGGTTTCTCGATGAGACGCTCAACAGCCTCTCTTTCCTGCGAACATCGGATCCTTCAGCAATGAACTACAGCCGAAGTTACCACTTTTCACACCTGACTTTTCAGGAGTATTTTGCTGCGCAGTATTTCGTACGGTAGTGGAAATCTGGACAACCGCTCAAATTTGTGGAACTAGGCAGTGTAATATTTGAGAAGACTGAGCCTTTCGATTTTCTTCAGAAACACAATTACACGGCACGCTTCGACATCTTTTGGCGCTTCGTTGCTGGCCTACTCGACGCTGAGGGAGAGTCAGAAACGTTCTCTGAGACAATCAAGGACGAGCCACAAGACCTCTTGGGTCCTACCCATCAACGGCTCGTCATGCATTGCTTAAGCGAGGTCTCGTCAGAGATGCAGCATCGAAAGCATTTGGAGGAGAAACTGTCACAGTGGCTGTTGTTTGAATGCAACTTCAGTCAGAGTACACACCTAGCAGAAGTAGAATTTCCAGATCAAATCCTGTGTGACATCTTCCATGAAGGAGCTAGTGACGCGAAGAGCACCATTTTGAGGTCGCTAAGGAGAAGGCCTACAACTACGTCCCGCATTCTTGAGCTAGTAGCTTCACAGCTAGAGTACGCGGATAAGGGGATTAGAGCAACCGCCGTGATAGCTTTCAGCGGCCAATCTGACCTGCCTGAAGGGATTCTTACAACCCTAGCAGCTCGGCTAGAGGATGAGAATGAGCATGTCAGACAACTTGTCGCGATGGCCTTATCTAATCACTCTGACCTGCCCGAGGGGCTTCTTGCAGCCCTAGCAGCTCGGCTAGAGGATGAAAATGGGCATGTTAGACAAGTTGTCGCGGTGACCTTATCTAACCAATCTAACCTGCCCAAGGGGATTCTTACAGCTCTGGTAGGTCGACTAGAGAATGAGAGTGAGGATGTCAAACAAGCTGTCGTGATGGCCTTGTATAATCGATCTGACCTACCCGAGAGGATCCTTACAGCCCTAGTAGCTCAGCTAGAGAACGAAAATGAGGGCGTCAGACGAGTTGTCACGGTGGCCTTATTTGCCCAATCCAACCTGCCGGAGGGTATCCTTATAGCTCTAGTAGCTCGGCTGGGGGATAAAGATGGCGATACTCGAGTGGCTATCGCGGAGGCTTTACGCAAACGATCTGACTTGCCTGAGGTGGTCCTTATAGCCCTAACAGCTCGGCTAAAAGATGAGGATGAGGATAATAGATTGGTAGCCGTGAATGCTTTATGCAGGCAGTCTGATCTGCCTGAAAGGATCCTTACAGCCCTAGTAGCTCAGCTGGAGAATGAAAATGAGGATATCAGAGTATTTGCCGCGGTGACTTTTATAGGCCGAAGCGCCTTGCCTGAGAGGGTCCTTGCAGCCCTAGCAGCTCGGCTAGAGGATGAGAATGAATATGTCAAACAAGTTGTCGCGATGGCCTTATCTAATCAATCTGACCTGCCTGAGAGGGTCCTTGAAGCCCTAGCAGCTCGGCTAGAGGATGAGAATGAATATGTCAAACAAGTTGTCGCGATGGCCTTATCTGATCAATCTGACCTGCCCGAGGGGTTCCTTACAGTCCTAATAGCTCGGTTAGAGGATCAGGGGAAACGCATCAGACACTTCGCAGAAGCTGCATTGCGAAAACATGGAGCACTTTACTCTACCCTTCTGAAAGGTCCACTTGTCGGGTCGCTGTATAAAATTTCATTGTGGCGAAGTTTTCTGGAACAATCGAGCTGGCATGTCGAGAATCAGGACTCTTTGGTTTACACAACAGACGGAATCGGAAATGTTCCAGTCAACGACGAGTTTTGGAACAAGATAAATAAATCGCGGCCGCCAGGCATTCAATCAGTGAACAATTAGGAATTTAACTTCGATTAATTAGAGTCATCTCGTAAATGCTTCCTTTATTCTCTTTTATTATGTGCCATGTGCGGACTGGGATAATGGGAGAACATAATTTACTGCATCTGTACAAAGTGTAAATTAGTCGTAAATGACGCCCAATCGGCGATTTAATTGCTTGCTATCCTTGTTTGGGTGTGACGTATATTGAATCCGCAATTTACAAATAGCATTCTACAATGTGTACATCCTCATGATTTGGTTGTCTGAGGTCGACCAGTTGCTTTGCAATTGGTACCTAGGACTAACAATGGCGAGCCTCGCGACAATCGGTATCGTGGCGGCTCAGGAAATGTGTCTTTGCCCTGTTTTCACCTCAAAAGCGGGAATTGGACTTTTCAGGGGAACCTCCTGGTGTTGGCGGAGTAGAGCCTGTGTCGATGTCTCTTTAGCTGCTTCCTATCAAGTTTGAACAAAAGCTTTTACTAAGTAGTTAAACTAGGTTCACAGAAAGTCGGTGATGCAGTACAGAGCTCTGCCCTATATCTTGGGGACGAGATACACTTCAGCCTTAGACCATGTTAGGAGGCAATGTTCAGTCTGCAATACAGGTCATCTTACATGTCCGTGGAAGAGCTACAGCGGCTCAGCTACACCTGTCAGTTTGTCGGATGAGTCAACAGGTTTGGCTGGTCTCGTTATAACTAGATGTTGATAAATGAGGGGTTCGAGCCGGAACCTCCAGCTCGGAACCCTCATATATTTATGCAAGCACACAAGAACATCAGCTTGGATAGGGAAACTCTGCATCAATTGAATATCTTTGAAGCCTCTTACCAATATCCCTGATTTCCCTGTGAATTGAACCCTCATGTCAACTCGGACCGTATTAGTCGAAGTCACGTGTCCGACACAGTTACATTTAAAGGAGAAGTGTATTTTCACGTCAACTCTTTATTTTATGTGACGAGAACTTGATACTCTATTAATGGTGTGTGCATGGGCTCCCTCATTCACTACGATTTAACAACTACATTATTCAACGTTTCCTCCCTATCATTGGTTGACAAAACCCCATTTTCTTCAATGACCTGCATTGGCCAGCTCATATACGCTTGCCACTCTGCAGGAATAGCGTCATAAATAGCGCCTACCTCGCGGAATCCAGCATCTCCAATCCACCAAATGGCCCGCATCGTTGTAAGCAGCGCAAAGTAGTGTGCCAGAATGACCAGGGCTCGCGGTCGCTGCTCCTCGACCAATTCCACAAACCGCGTATGTATTAGCATAGGGAAAACGATGAGCTGACGACCATATGCGCCCATGGGTTCCTGCCTAGATTTCCAGATGCCTCCGATGAAGTCCACGGTAGATTCGTATGCGTCCGAAATTTCCCGATCCCAGCTCTCTGTGAGTTCGTGGGGCATTTCGCGTCGCGTCAGATGCTGAAACTCCTTTACAAACCCATTTCCAGCCTTTCCAGTAAGAATTCGATTCATGTTTTGCATGAGCTTTACTGTAATGGACTGCGGGTTACCGTTCACTGCGTCCCATGCATCTTTAAAGCAATAACTGCTTGCCTGTCCCATGCGCAGCCACTCAATCGGTGGGGCATAAGGGTGAAGTGGGCGATCTTGGAGCATGGTGTAGCTGACCCCGCGCAGCATGCTCGATGTGATGCAGACCACATCAGCGGTTTTCTCATTCATCTGTGAAACGTCTTGATGGTGCAGACTAGTCGCCATATTGAGGTAGGCGTTGCCAACGGCCGCGGAGTCAGCTTCGGAAATGGAACCCTGCCTCGCCATGTGGAAGGATGAAAGAAGGTAGATGGAATACAGGAGGGCATCGCAGTTGAGCGCCATGCGACAGGCAATGCTACCCCATATGTCGCGAGACATTTCATCCACTGCAAGTGTTGCTCCAGGTGTAGTCAAGTAATGGGTGAGCAGTTTGAGTTCCAGTCGCCGGCGAGTATCTGACTCGGCGAGAGGGATATGGCTTGTTTGCCCGCTCGAGGCATCGTCACGATCCTGCGGCTCATTTTCCTGATCACCCCCAACCCTCTCGCGATCGTACACGCATGGCTGCCCCAAGCGATGACAATGGTGGCATGCAGGTTTTGCCTCATTGCACTGTTACTAGACGCGTCAACGATATTTGCCTCCACTCTCAGGGCCTAGTTCCCCAGCTCACCTTCACCCGACGGGCCCTGCACAATTGACAACCGGTCTTGGATTTTTTGTGGAACAGTTTGGATGGCCCTCTGCGCTGCGGATTTGGAGGGTCCCTTCCATCTACGATGACGAACTCCTTATTGTTGTCGTTGTTGTTGCTGCCGTTGGAAGCAGAAGCAGAAGCCATCTTGCCGAATTGGTTAAGCGAGAACGAGGAACGAGGAACGAAGGGTCTTGGCGTGGCCAAGTGCCGTGCTTATTATCCTCGCCATGGTGGAGTGAGGCGCAGCGTACAGAAGTAGTGTCCTTCTCGTTCCCAGTTGGGCGTAGTGTCCATGCACAGCGCCGTCTTAACCGGTTTACATGCCTGCTCTGGAGCGATGATGCCTGCTCTTAGTTTCATCTCGACCTCCTCCACGCTACAGATATATTAGAGTGTTTTTTTTATTTATAATCTTAATAGACGATTCATCTCTTCTTTGCGATTGGCTCATGTTGGCAAATGAAGCACGGCTTCATCAACTAGCATGGTTTATTGGGTCTCATATCGTGGTAAACCGTAATGGGTGCGGGATCATCAATGATCGCCATGAACACATCCACGAGCGATCATGGCGAAGAGACACCCTAGATAAAAGCAACTACACACTCACTACGTAGGACTCTATGCGCCTCGATGTGCGGATGAGATTTCTCTTCTTAGTTGACTTACCCTATAGGGAACAACCCTATTTAGCGAGGAGGGTCTATGGGTTGTGTGGCTGTGAGGAAAATCATTGTACCTCACAATAGAAATCGAATTAGCTTTCTTGTTAAAAGGGAAATAGTTCCCGAGCATATATTGCATGGCAGCTGTACTGGTGAATTGTCGGATGGTAAGTATTACAATTGGTGACGTTGAAAACGTAGAACAGAAAGAATTAGGACCTTTAAGAGTTTGTAGCTAGCTCGATTTCTAAACATCATTTAACTCAATTTCTCAAGCTACCACAATTGAATAGTTTCTGATACTATTAACACTATTCATCGAGACAGATTTTGTTGGGGTAGATGGTATAAGTGTTTGCCGTACAGCGGGAGACAGCATAGTGAAAAGTAGAAGGGTTACTCGAGGAATTGACTGAGTTGAGGCTTGATGATGTTTTATCACAGGAGAGCTTGCTGTAATAATCTGAGCTGCTTCATGAACGGAGGATCACTGGCTACTTATAGTTTCTCGGTGACTCATAGAGTCCGCGATATTCTCACATTTTATGTAACGTATCAAACCTCAACGGCCTAATCAATGGTTAGTATGCTAAGTACTGAATGGAGACCAGATGATCAACTTTTATTCTTCTCCAGAGAGAGAAAGACCTCATGCAGACTCAGTACCGTGACAGTATTGCTCGAGACATCGTCGCTGGCCGCCTCTACCTTCTACCGAGTAGTGTTGTTGGCCAGGGTGGGGGTCGAGAAGGTTAAGACAAATGGTGAACAAAAACTTATCTAATCTGATGGATCAGGTTAGATGAGCCTCCACGGTTCTGATCATTCAGGTTTTCACGCCAATGCACAAAAGATGCCGCCTTGAACAAGAGTATTTGCCCTTGCAGCTAAGGAAGGATCAATGACGAGATTGTCGAGCCATTGACACCTCTAGCAGTACAAAGATACGATCATAGTGGACTACAACCCGGAACTCGGGTAAGCTAAAGAGATGTGTCGAGAGAAAAGCTCCTCAAGACAAGGGTCTGGGCCGGAAGCGCTGAGAATGAAAGGAATTCGAACGGAGTACAGATTATATGCCGCTCACTATGCATGTGGTAATGAACTACGAGGAAACCTCCGCCCATTGACGCCAACCTCGATAAGACTGATCCCCTGTCCGATCAGCCGCAAAGATGGGTCAACTGAGAGCGATACTCCGTATAGTCTTACAACATTATTTTAGTGCATTCCTGCGGCTCGAAATAGGGACTCAGAATAAGACGGCACGTTGAATATAGCAAGGCTTCAGCAAGGTTGGATCAACCTGCTCTAAAATGTTGGATATGAACAGAAAGAGGTCCCTATGTCACGTCTACAATACATTGCCATTGTGTCTGGCTTGTAATCAGTATGTGCTATTGCTGTGGTAGAAAGTAGTGTTTTTTGCCGCGGCCTCCTTGGCGTGGAAAATTTAGAAACTCTTTCTCGCTAGAGAGGTACGCTTGGAAACGGGCTTCGTCTTCGTTGGTTTCGTCAAGGTCGCTTTTGTTGATTTTCCTTCAAACGTCACGAGAACCGGTTTCGGTTCACAATTAATTGCCGGTGTAGAGCGTTTGTTAATAACATCCAACTTTGATCTCAATCATAATCGACTTGTTAATGCATGCTATGAACAGTTGGGTCTCAATGATCTTCCCATAGTCCAAAAAGCCCATGATACTAATTAGATACCTTGACCTTGGTCGCCCTGAATTTTGTTCGGATATTTAACAAGTCATCTTCTTCTATATCCGTCAGCACAAGCTCTACCAGATTAGGAAAGCTCTGCGCATGCTCGGCTAATCGGGATATATCATCCGTCATGTGCTCATGCCCACCCGTGATGGCAAATTTCTCTAGGGAGAAAGGCAGCATGTTGATCAGTAAGTTTCCGTCCATTGTCTCAGGGTCATCGATCTCGAGGTGCATTGCAGAGCCGGCAAGCGAAAGAGTCTTGAGACGTCGCATCTCCTTGAGGTCTGATATAATGTCTTCCGGTCCTAAATCTTCCGGGAAAAACGCGTATTCAAAGTCGAGTGAGAAATGCTCCAAGGTGTCAGCGCAGGTAAGCAGGGCTCGTACAACTTCGCCTGGTGTCGCCTCTGGTGCATCTGATATGATGGGTCCACCAGACTCGTATGAAAAATACTTTAGCCTCGGAAGACCGCTTGCTATATTTCGAAATGATTCTAGTTCCAGAGAGCTGTACTCTAAGTGGAATTCAGCCAAATTTTCGTGATGAAACCCACTCGAGACTTCACGTAGCATGTATCCATTGAAAGTGTTTAGATTTGGTGCCGCTGCGAGAATGTTCCTGACAACGTCCATATCTGTGCCTAGTTCCGTGTCGGCGTGACGGAGACCAAGCTTCTTGAGGCATGGCAGAGATCCAGGAGACAAAAATGGAAACTCCCAAAAGTAGTCGGCCGTGATGTCGAGCGATTCGACGTTGACGATCTGCGTGACAACCAGTGCAGCTAATGCACCTTCAGGGCTGCAATCGAAAAGTCCATCCCTCGGACGATTCTTTCGGAGAGTTTCCGACCAGTGCGAAGAAACCTTGACTGGCTCTCCATTATTGGCCGGATATTTTGCCATTAGCGCCTCAAAGAGCTCAATGTCCTCGGGAGAGAGGGAACGATCGGGCGTCATGGACCACTCGTCGTCGATCTCCAGTTCTTGCACCAGCCGTGCGAGGTCCGGCCGCTTGGCGAGCGTGCGTACGAGTGGAACGAAATTGCGACCGTACGGCATTGGAGCACGATAGAGCTCGGGTTGAGCGTGAGCGCGCAGAGTCGAACATGTCCGCGACAGGCGAGCCAGGCTGGTGGGAGAAGCCCTGTGAAATGGAGAAGTTGCCAGGCACTGTCGGGATATTGCCTGAATCAATTCAGGAGGAAGATCCAGGAGTTGAACCATGATGCCACCGGTGATGAGTTTTTCGATGAAGTAATCTTCATGTGAGGACGAATCTCGCTCGTTCGATTTGTGGTGGAGCTTTTAGGCAGCTGCCCCTGATTATTCTCCGATCCTCAAACGGGGCGCTTTGATTAATGAATCCGTCCTAGCCTCATTTGTTTGTTCCAACGCGCCAACTTTATCAGGCGTTGATGCATCATTTATCAATTATTTTTTTTCGATTCCGCGGCGTAGTTCTCTTCCTATTATCGTCAGCCTCCACTTCACCCCATACATCTCCTGCCCTTTTCCTCAGCTCGACTAGATTTTATATTGTCACTTCTGTAATAATTGTCAATGGGATTGCTTCTACCTTGATAAAATCGAGTATATATATCTTGATGATCGGTTCATCCTTTCACCGAGGAATCCTTCCTGCTAATTACTAGCATGAATCGACATGAGTGTTTATTACTAAATACTATTCGGGAATGGGGAGTTGCATATATTCAAATCTTGATAAGTTCACCTAGCGTCTTTCAAATAGTGTTTAATTTTGGTGCTATGCTGTAATACTTTTTTTTTTTTTTTGGAGAGAATGCCTTTAGGCCTGCTTCATTTCTGGCATTCTCAGCTAATCGCACAATGCCCCTAGGTATCCCTTTAGCAGTGGAGACGCACCAGCGGAGCAAGTTACGGACACATTTGAACACATCCATGGTTGACTTCCATTTAACTTACCTGTCTGGTCGTTAACTGCTAATTCACCTTTCCTAGACGTACCGACATACATTAACAGCTGCAACTTCTTCTGTCCCTCCTTTATTGCTACCTCGGTCAAGTAATGAACTCTTTGCAATCTCGGATGACTAGTTTGAGAGCTTGATAGGCTGTTGAAGCCTAGTACCTAGTCTTCTCACCAGTCCTAGAGTAGTATTTGAACACGGCTTCGCCTCTTAGTGGCAGAGTTATGTATTCTGCGCCGCATTGTTTCCAAAACATCATGATAGTCTTTCATGTTTGGTAGGTTGAGTTCAAGGCGTCCCTAGGTCGATTGAGACAAAGCGGCTGTGTTGAATGAAACTAATAGAGAAGCCGGCATCAGTCATGCGACGTGGTGCAATCTTGAGCGAGACACGTGGCACTACTAAACACATCTTCTCATAAAACGGGGCCCTAATACCACTCACATACGCCCTCCTGTTGGTCTCCAAAGGCGAACTACCTTGCGCCGGATGCACCTTCTAAGATCTGCACTGTAACATGAAAACAGGAATTGGTTGGAGAAACATAGAGAAGCCTGGAAAAAGGCACTCAATTCATATCGCAAGGCAAACTGGCTGTGCTTCCCGCGATCATATCACACGGGGTTACATTGCAGCCAGGGCTGCTCTAAACACCGTAGGAAGCCTTGATTGAACGGTAGTGATATGTCCCCGAGAGAATCAGGAAATATAGTGGCCACAGTTGTTGGATCGCAATGACGGTCTGGCCTGGATTTAACTCCAGTATCCTACGGAATCTGCAGAGCATCCACTGCCAGTTGTTGGATCTCCTTCACTTTCACATGCACCTGCAAAAATTACGGTGTCGTCTATATTATATATAAACAAACGCAAAAGCGAGAAACCTTCTCTCCATCCACTATTCAGCTCTTGGTAAATTATAACTAGCTTCATAATCACTGGTGTTGATTTGTAACATGGCATTCCTACGTCAGTCGAAGCTCGTCATAAAACTCAGCCAGGAAGCTAAAGGGACACACCTTTCATCGTAAGACTGGTCTTCCACTCAGTGCGCATTGTAACGTATTATGGTGGATGGCTGACACTCATAGGCTCGGTTTCGATGGCGGGGTCTTGCAGTGTGAGCCATCTATTGAACTGGCTGCATATTACTGCGCCATGCCATGCACCTGGCCTTCCAACACAGTTCGCGCACCAAAATCAAAGCATCCCATACACCTAAACCTCAACCTTCGCGTACAGCGACGGAAAGTGGTAGTGATGGTACATCATCTATCTCCCTGGCAATGTACAATCGTATTTAACACCGCCATGTCCGCTGTATTGGAGCCTGTTGGCCAGCAGCGTGTAAAAAAAGTTGGTCACAATTGCTTCAAAGATTTTATTTAATACATTCAACATGGAAGTGGTCGGCCTCGTTGCAAGCTGTGTTACCCTATTCGAGGTGGTCAAACAATTAAAAGAATTCGTATCCAAGGTCAAGAATGCTCAAAAGGAGGTACAAGGATATATAATGGCGCTCGACGGCTTAATGCATGTATTTCATCCCTGCCCGCCCCATATTATTGTCAATCTCACATAGATCGCAGATTCAAACGACAGTTCATAAGTTGTCCAAGAAAATCACTCCTCACACCAACGACGGAGACAACTTGCACAAACCAATAAGAGAGATGATTTCCGTATGCGAAGATCATATGGGCAAGGTCACCAGCGACGCAGAAAAAATGCTTAAGAAAATTCGCACGGAAGATAAACGACGTAGGCGGTGGTTGAACCTGAGGGGCCTTGGACGCCGATTTTTCATCGACACCAAACAGATCCAACAGCATTTCAAGGCCATTGAGCACGCAAAGTCTTCTCTCACTATTGCGCTTACCATTACCGTCATCTACCAAACAAATGGCACTTCTCAAACAAATACTGGGTGAGATTGAGTTGATTCAATAAACAGCTGACTTTGCTTATTCTTCTTCAGACCTAAGGTGATGATGGATGGAGCGATTGATAAGCTCACCGAGCGATTTGGCACCTTTGCAAAGAAATTCGATACCTTGCACGTAAAACTAGAGCAAATACAAGAGCCGATTACCCGCCACAAGCCACCAGACTTGAACAAGAAAAAAAGGCGCAGAGTTAGTTCGAACCATTCAACCCGCAAGTCTCGCAACAAGTCCAAACAGCAAAGAGTGTCATCAGTCGCCACGAACTACCAACAAGTTTCGAATCCGTCAAGGCAGAATTCCATTTGGACGGACCTGGACCAATCCCAACGAGCCACGTCTTCTTCCAGCCTCCCAACAAATTCACCAGGAACGTCTAGTGTCGAAATTATTGAGCCCGCTAGACTTATAGAAGAAGAGGAAAACAAATCTTGCAAAAGCAGTCCTGAACTGGTCAGTGAAGATACCACCAATGCGACTAGTGGGCCGGATAGTGGTGGAAGTTGTGGGTCACTGAACCTTCATGTTGGTGATTCTGGGGGTGCAGAGACCCCTATCTCGGAGCCTTTCACAGAGTCTGGCAATATGAAGTCATCCTTCCTTGAATACTACTCGAACGAGGAGAAACTCGAAAGTGCAACCACTTTTGAGCTTATGTCCGACGAGTCTGATAGTGACTCCGACAACCCCGCTCCTAGCGATGAGACATCAATAAAGGTCAAGGTTTTACCGCAAGCTTTTATTCCTGATTCAGCCGACATCGAAAACTGTGGACGAAATGCCGAGGGCAGCTTGCAGTTTTGCGTCGAGCGTGTTTCCCATGATGGTAGAGACCAAATATTAGCCCTCAAGGAGCCGTGCATGTTCATATCATGCGAACATACGACAGTTGAAGGACTATGTCATGAAGATCTTCATACGTGGCGGGAATTCATATTTGTCCTTCGGCTTTCCGGAGTTCGGAGCGGTAGGAGGCGCCAATTTTCCACCGTCTCCCGGTCACACAGCCAGCCACTATTCGAAAGATGCTCAAGGAAATGCAGTCATACGATTGTTGAAGTCCCTGGTCATAACGGTTCTAGGTGTATGCATGCTAGTCATTTCAATGTTTCAATATCAAATCAATATAGCAATCAGGCATCTTGAGATATTGAAGCCGAAGATATGGGGCTCGTCGTTTGCAAGTACCTCGATTATCCATGTTCTCTCCAATCTGACTGAAACCAAAATAGACATAAGCTCAACGATTTCAAGAAAGGGTTTGAGAGGAGCAAGCGAATATTTGGACATAATTGAGACAGGAATAGCCGTAAGGGAATGCGACCGAGATGCCTTGAATGGAAGCTATACAGCTAAGACTGACGCCTCCTTCATCTTTTTGCCCCCCCCCGCGCTCGGATCATGTTGGGTTCTACTAACGTCTTTTCCTTATGGAAGTTGCGGGGCGGTCGTATTGAGAATAAATATTATAGCATAGGCTATTATACTCACATGTAGTAATAACTACATTGAATAGTAACAGCGGGCAACGTATGTTCTTGGAGAGAGATCTCAGCAATAGTACTACGCTTCCATTCCACACAAAGGTAATGTCTGTTATGAAAGATCCGTTTAAGAATTATCACTAGTGTTAAGTAAATGTGTAATCGTTTGCAAAATAGCTCTATACCGATTACCATCAGAATGCCGATTTACTACGTCAGCAGTAAATATTCCAGAATTAACTTGGCAGGTTACGACTACTGCAGACCACTCCTGATTCTTCTATTAACACTGTCAAGCGATGCATATGTGCCGTCGGCTTGGATGGAGGTGGCAGAAGAAATAGCTCTGCCGGAGGCAAAAAGAGAGCGAGCAAACTAGAGTTAAAGTAAACGAATTTAGATCAACAGAGACACAGAAGCTCAGTTGGATCTCGCGAAACTGGCGTAAAACCAGTCTTCATACGACGCGTCTATTTAAGATGCCGCCATGGCCTCACTACTCTTATGCGTCACAACATTCAGCTACAGGATTAAATATGAGCTTAAATGGCTCGTCAACCGACGAATCAATGAAAATGCTTGATTTAATTATTGTTGCAGAGAGTGACACAAGTGACATGTCACTGTGTCACCAATGACACGTAAATTAATATCACCGGTGACAGTGATCCAGTTAGTCAGTGCCAATCTGCTTTTTGCTAGGTAATAAATGAAGGACAAACGATAAGAGCAAACAAATATGTTGTAGGTCGATTAATGAGCTGCCCCATCCTTCAAAGTCCAGACGAGGAATTGAAATGAGCGCCATTCCTCCGCAGATAGTTGGTCTGAAGGCATCCATTGGAGTCGTCATAAGTGAGACTGACTCGTCTCATACTCCCACGCCCAATATGACTTTCCATCAGATCTCTCACTACCCAGTCCAGTACAGCTGCGCTGTTATTGACTAAGACACCATTGGCCCCGCCATCACAAGACACAGCCGGAATTTCATTCATCGCGCAGAGGCTACATTCATCCAAATGACTCAAGTGTCAATTGGGAGCGTTAATTATCTACAGAGTCAATCCTCTGTTGAATAAGGAGCCATAGTGTGGTTATAATTAACATTACTATTACTACATTCTATCGTACTGCGCTTGCAAAATATTATACAGAGCAACTCACAACTCGTTATTTCCAGGTGGTTTGGTCCCTGCGTCATGCTCAATCGCGCCGCTTCAACACAATCCCTGCACCGGTGTTCTTCACCGTCACTAATCGTCCATCCACAATTTCAAGTATAAATTCATCCAAAGGCCCAGAAAAATCGAGGTTCATCCAAGCAAAGGAATGGTCAAACAAGTTTCCCTTGCCACCTTCCACCGCGGAACGAGGAGGCAGTGGGAGAGCTTGGCCAATCATTCGGTGTGCCACACGTATTGTGCCTTTGCTCTTGTACAACGCAGACAAGGATCTCGACACCGAATTGATGCCGGTGGGGTAGAGCCGCGCCGACACATTGGCGGGCTTGGTGCTTCCCATCAAGATGGCGCGGCTTTCGACGCCTTTGATGTAAAATGAGTCGAGGCCTAGCCCGGGACGGCCCTCGTCCACAGTCAGAGTGAGGTTGGTTCCTTCTAAAGCCTCGTCGACAAACGTGCCAGCTAGGTTCCGCCTGGCATTTTCCACGGTTGCGAATTCGGCAGCCGGAATAAACGTTTCACCAACCACGTCACGTAGGGGCCATCGAGCGGGGGTAGCGGTTGATCCGGCTACCAAGATGGAGTAACCGATACCGTGGTCTGGAGAAAGGGCGAAAATGGCTGTGTAGTCTCCGCTGCCGCCTGCTTTCAGGTAGAGGTCAGACACGCGAGTGCGGTTCGAGCCTGGCGTAGCAGGGATCATGAGACGAGTGATTTCCCACGGTGCGCCGACGAGCTCGACCAGGGAGCCAGTGCCGCTGTGAGGCTTCATCCAAGCTTGTGTGGTGGCTGCAGAAAGCAGTTCGGAGTTCAAGATGGAAAGACCCGCGGTGCGAAGATCTGCGCTATTGGCGTAAAGACCACCAGATCTAGCAGCCAAGTTAGTAAGTCTTTGGGGCTACAGGATTAGGATGGGGGCGAGAGAGAAAGACTGACGACGCGACAATCGGAATATCAATACCCCAAGACGAGTTCGCATCTATGGGTAATCGATCGATGGCATTGAGGTGAGAGCCCTTCGGCGCTGTTGTCGACATGCTATCCAGTCCCAGCGGTTTGAAGAGAATGTCTCGCACCGCATTTTCGTACGTCTGGTTCGTCAGACGCTCAAGTACCAGACCCAGGATAGCGTAACCTCCGTCAGAGTAAACAGCGGTTCGGAATGGAGAAATTACGGGATGCTTCTCATCACGCATGAATTCTAGAAAAGCTATGAGGAGGTATTAGTGAATGGCCGATTGAGAGAACAGGCATTGAGCCAATTACCTTCGGACGTGTACTTTGTCGTGTCATTAGCATATTTCTGGAGAAAGTCTGAAGGAAAAGTAAGTATGAGCTGATATTAAAGATTGAAGAAAAGAAACGAACCTGCTGCTCCTCCAGAGCCAGCTTGTTGGGATGCAAGCGTTCCGACAGTGATATCTTCCCAATGGATTCTCTCCCAAGAATCGTCAGATGAGTTGCTCTTAAGCTCAGGAAGATACTTTGTCACGGGGTGGCTGAAGATTTCTAGGCCTGCTTTGGCGAGGAGTGCGTAGGCTGTGAAGAGCTTCGTGACACTGCCGATGCGCGCTATCGATTTGTCGTTCAACTTGTCGGCCGTCAGAGTCTTGTTTTTGCCCTCGCCGACGTGTAAATAACTGTAGATGGAGCTGTTGGTTGCGGCTGAAAACACGTCGATGGAAAAGACTAAGTCTGTACGGTTGAGAGTGCCAGCCGAGAAGAGATTTTCAATCAGGGTAGGAAACTCCGATTTGGCAGCGCGAATGGCCTTTGAGTTGGAGTGGTTGAAGTTGGAGATGAAGGAAGGGCCTAGGAGAGGGACATCATCTGTTGCGATGATTCTCTCTGCTGAGCCCACCGTGAAGGTTAGGAGAGAACAGAGTAAGGTTGTGTGAAGACGCATTGTAGCGGATATGGATTATCGAGTTGTTAGCTAGGTTTGAGGAATGGTTATCTGCCTTGAAGAAGATTGCAGCTGACAGACTGATTCATGTCGTTTATATATACTGCTGTGCGTGTTGGTTGTCTGAATGGATCGTCGTGAAGTCTGGCTTCGACACGTCATGAAGGCGGGCGAAGTTATATTAACCATTTGTGGTTTCTTGTACCGCTGGGACCCTGGACACCGGGTAGTCGGTGTTTAGAGGTTGGGAGGTGAGTGCGCCGTGTGGCAGCCGATGGCACAATGACCTCAGGCAGCACTATCTACGATCGGCAACGGTGGCGGGTGATGAGGGCCAGTCAAATGAGGAAATAGCCCGGATATGCACGAGCTTAAAGGCTGTAACCTTGCCACATTAGAGGTTTGGCATGCACGACAGTATGGACCAACTGGTGCCAACGGACTCTGATAGTGGGCAGCTGCCGGCTGTTGGCTGCCGCCTGACTGCAGTGCCCGGGATTCTGCATAGCAACATATTTGACACCAAATTACGCCCGGAAATCCGACCGAACAATAGCTGGGGGAAAAAAAGCCTCTGCTTGGTCGTGGTTGAAACATTTAAGCGCTCTTATGATATCACCGACCGCCGCGTGTTACCTATTCAGCTTTAGGGCGATGCGATACGGCTAAGTTCTCAGCGGTCCATAATGCCTGAAGGAGTTACGATAGTGGCTTAGCTTGCATTAATGAATACGTACGTACGTTTGAAGTCAGGCGTCACAGCGACCCACAGGCACAGGCTAGCATTCTAACTCTTGGAGAGGACAATGCAGCACTTGGCGGGTGTGGCTGGGCGAATGAGACGCGTGACGCCAAGGAAAATCACCGGTTTGTGCCTTATTAGTCCATGCAAACGCCGTGGTGGTGGTGGTATTTGCAAATGGCTGTGGTAATTAGGTTATGATGCTTGCCGTCGGCTCCAATAGCCGGTGCGTTTAGCCTGTTCTTGTACTAGATACCTATCAAATCCCATCTCGACACCAGGCGTCAATATCAGAGCCAACTCTGCAGGTATGCTGCATAACTTGTTCATTGGCCCAATGCAAAACGCCGGGCGAAAGTATCAACCAGCACCTCAAAATGACCACTCGATTCTCCAGGGACTATGCCGATAGACCCGACACAAGAGTCTGCTGCCACACACCCAGCGCCAAAACAGGTCGTGGCCCAAGGATGTTTGTTCCACGTGCATCCCCGATCAGCTGAGGGAGACTCTTTAGGACGTTTACGCCCAATCGGTTTCAGAAAACAGGGTGATGGACCAAACAGAAGGGTTGAGCTATTAATTAGTTGATGGAGCATGTTGGTTGAAACAATTCTGCCAAGGTCGTATGCACGTACATAAAAATTAACTACAGCGCAGCCCAAAACCCAACCGTACACACGTCATGGCTTGTGGCTGGGAAGTTGAACTGTGGCGGGACTAGTGTGTTGACCAATGACATACGATTTAGAGCCAACCTCAGCCGCAGTAGAAGTGGATTCTCTCGCTTAATCCGATTGGTTCATCGCTCCATCCATTCCTCGTTCTGACGCTCATCTCGGAATCAATCTCTCATTCATCCGAACAATTAGACTATGGATTAATATTTATCCAAGTGAGCGAGATGAGATGAAACAAGATACTAGAGAAGAATCAGTTATACCAATCCCCTCGACTAGAACCCCGGCTGTCCCAACTTGCAATATCGCCTACCTCCGAACAGACCATCGCGGGCAGAGCGAATTATTGGCAATAATATAGAATGCCCATTCATATTCGTCGTTGCCATTCCATGCAAAGGTGAAAGTTTTTTACTGAGGCATGAGATTGCATAAGGCAGGCTGGATTAGTTAATTCGTTGGCTACAAAGTGCTGACACAGTAATAACTAAACGGTTGGTTGATGCATAAACCACATCATGCAGCGTCTGAGGGTTGCATTCCACCAGCCACCTCCAGCCTCTTTCCGCCCCCCAAAACCGCCATTGAATAACAGTCTCAACTTTGGACAAGGGACGCCTGTTGATACCTTGGGCGACAAAGACAAAGTATGAGATTAACATGCCATTTTCCTAGCAGACAACATATTGGCGGCTTCTAGACCAATCGATTTACCGCCCTCTTTCTTCTTTTTCATAGGACTTTAAGCCTCAGGGGAAGCATTTTGGATTTCCAGAACAGACATGGAAGTGCAGCCACTAACTTTGTACTAAATAAGCCGATTTAGTTGGGGGGTTGAGAGTGTCAATATTGTAACAGAATCACCAATGTCGTTACAAATATCAACTTCAATCAGAACCAGTCCATCTCCTCATAAACTATCTCGTATCGTTGTATTTGGATACTGTTAGAGATATATTGACGCGCAGTCTTAGTTCATTATCAGAGCGAAGGTCCACAACATCCCAAGACATCGTACTATTTTATTAGTATACAAAAGTATTCAAGTTAAATTAAGTTCTAGTTGCAGAACCAACCTTCCGCTTAATCAATCTTGTTGCTTCACTATTAGAAAAGGGCGAATCCTTTAGTTAACTGGTTCGTATATGTATTAATAAAACAATTTCAAGAATAAACTTACCTCGAGAGCTACGTCAGGAGGTGTGAATAAATGATCAGGCACTGGCTCCGAGGTAATTTTCCCAATTGATCTCTCACCAAAGGCTGACTGCGGTGGCATGGATGGATAACGGAAAATATGTTACAATTGGAAAAAGCCTTAACTCAGCTAGATATGATAGGTAGATTTAAATAATCTACCTATTTTATGATGAAGTAGCCGATGAGAGCGAATCCCCACATCCTAGAATCATTCGGCCCACGGATTATGGCCCCCACGGTTGCCTAACATCGTCACAACCAGTCAGCCCATTGCGCGGATTCAAATGCCCCGTCTTTCCGACCCAAGTTATCATCCCCATGAAGACTTTTTTCCAGGCCATCCATCACCAGCCATGCCTTTCTGCGATATCTGCCGTGGTATACCATTTGCCGACTTCATAACCTCAGTCGCGTTGCAAAGCAAATGTAAACTACCGCAGAGTCTTTGGTGGCCCCAAGAACTGTTCCCAGCACATCATGACCTCTTTCATTATCCAGAAAACAGCTATGATGGTCTCACAAAGTTCTGCATTCGTCACCACAAGAGTATCGAATGCTTGAGGTTGAGTGCAGCAACCTGTGACATGTGTAACCTCATCGAAAGCTGTGTCAACTCAACGCTCGCAAACATGGCTAAAGCGTGTAGCCTAGATTTCCCAGGGTATCAAGAGAACCTCACCAATTGTGAGTTCTGGCTTTGTAGGATAAGAGATGCGGATGGTTTTCAGGTCATCTCGCCTGGCTCAAAGAATTCAAAGGGAACGTATGATTGGATGCTATTGGGAGGTGCTGGCATATGCGTTAAGAGTGGTACTATCCCCAGGGAGACATTTTCTCTTTCTTCAATAAAACATAGCTAACGAAAGCATTAGATAATCTTCTTCATTCTATCATCAAGGGAAGGGAGCTTCCTATTTCCCCTAGGTCTCCTACAGCTCTCCGTACCATTGAGCACTGGATTGCGGAATGCACCAAACAACACCAACACGCAGAGCTTCGGCAGATATCTCTGCCCACTAGAGTATTGGAAATTACAAATGGTGGTCTCAGAGTCAAGTTATGCCGCTCAGCTGGTATGAGCGGGGAGTACGCTACACTCAGCCATTGCTGGGGAGCTGTACAGCCCGCAAAACTCACCAAGTCAACACTCGAACAACTTAGCTCGGAGTTTGAGTCAACGTCTCTTCCTCAGACGTATCAAGATGCCATATTCATAGCCGAACACATCGGAATACGCTATCTTTGGATTGACAGCCTCTGCATTATTCAGGACGACCCGGATGACTGGGCACGTGAGTCAGCACGGATGGCTGACGTCTACACGAATGCCTTCATCACGATTGCCGCTTCTCGCTCGGAAAATGGTGCCAAAGGATTTCTAGGCGACCGCCCAAAGAGGAAATACCTTCCTATTGCAGTCACATTACCCGACTCCTCTGACAACAACGTCTCTGGGGAGATCTTAGCCTTTGCTCTGCCGGTGAAATATGCCGTTAGGCGTGATCGTCTTGTTTCACTGGAGGACGAACCACTCACTGATCGAGGATGGGCATTACAGGAGCGGTATCTATCCCGACGGACCCTCCACTTTGGCCAGTCACAGATGTTTTTTGAGTGTTGTAATAACTTCGTTGCTGAAGACGGCAGCATTTCGTCCATGAGTTCTTGGATCACGAACAGATGGGATATACAAAGGTGGCCTTCCGTCATCGAAGAGTTCTCTCAGCGGAAGTTAACCATGGCGGATGATAAGCTACCCGCGGTGGCTGGCCTGGCAAACCTTGTTAGCCGAGGAGGTATCGGAAGAGATGCATCTCCGGTGCACGGTCGCCGATACTTGGCCGGCTTGTGGTGGGACGACTTGATTCGTGATCTGTGCTGGAGTATTAATACTCGAAAGCACATCGGAACCAGGCCGAATATACATCGCGCTCCAACGTGGTCATGGGCTTCCGTCGACGGGCCCATTCAGTTCTCACACCTCGGCAGCCCGTGTCATCTAGCGGTTGTTAAAGAAGCTCATGTAGACCATTATACATCGGAGAACCCTCTTGGCATGGTTACAGGCGGTTGGATTTGGCTCCGAGGCACCAAAATACAGCCACGCGAAGTACATTGCCGCGAGGAAGGATCATGCTTTCTCGACTTCCTCGAAGACGGCGTAGGCTTTTACATCTATCCTGAGTGGGATGTAGACAAGTTGATCACGCCAGATGGTGAGGAAATGCCACACATCTGCAATCAAAAAGTCCCGTTATTTGCAATACCACTATATTATGAAGCGAGGCAAGAAGCAAGAAATCCTAGAGCACTGATAGGGCCATATATGTTGTTGGTGAGGGAGGCACAGCACCAGGTCCCATCGCATGCTAGTAAACAAAGCTTTGAAAGAGTTGGAGCGAGCATTGCCCTGCCACATGAGCGTCAAAATATTGAACGGCTTATTGTGAATAAGTGGTTAGCCGCTAAAGAAAGGGATGAGATGGAGGATATGATATTGATATGATCACGGAGTAGCTATTTGAGAGGACGGGGTCCACCCACGTTTTGATAAGGCTGTCTCAACTATAGCAAAAGGGATGAGTACTTCACGAATATGAAGAGTAGTTATGGAGTATAATCTTTAACACTTCGGACGTCCTTTGCGATTGTCATTTAATCTGATTCACCGCTTCGACAGGAAACGTCCAGCTTAAGTAACCTCGTATTAATTTATTGCCCCATGAATCTAAGCATATAGCATACTCCCTTGGGAGCCTTAGCCCTGAGTTCACCAACGTACCTTACATGGGGCCTTCTGCAGTCCACATCACTAGGTCGGCGAGAGGAATGTTGAGCCGTGGTTGGTGCTCGCACTGTATTTGTAGCAATAATCTTATATCCAATTTTTGTGACTTTTTGATCCCTAGCTTCAGTTAAATTTGTAATGTAACTGAGGCAAGATTGAAAGACGAGGCGCGTTAGTAGACGCGCTCTATTTTAAATGCGGAAAAAACTAAAGAGATTTGTGATAATAGCATCTTATAGCTAGCCTAAAGAGGGTTGACTCTGATACAGCGGCCTCTCATATATTGATACTATTATTTTGGCCAATACTCTAGTATGAAAAAGACATAGAAAAGCTAGAGATCATGGCATAACTTTGGATGTGTAACCTTTCTTCCGTGATCTCGATGCACTACTCTTCCCAAAGGAAGAACGAAGGATTCGGTTAATTTGGTACTATTGAGTATCATTCTTTTACTTTTTTCAGTAGAACATATCATCCTAATAACAATTATGGTCGTGGACTTTGTCGTGTCGGAGCGGGATGAGCTCTCAGTCAGAGCTAGTATTCCAGTACACAACCAAATCATGTCTTACTGGCCTTTTCTCAGGAACCACAACCAGGTTTTAGTGTTGAATTCAACTTTCAGGACCTCTGTCATTGCTATCAGCAATGCTCTCGCCGTCGCTGCGACCCCGGACTTCACTCAGAGTCTAGGCTCAAATCACCATAGTCATACAGATTTAAATACAATACATATAGATTTCTGCATAATTATATATAATAGTTAAACAATTGTCTTGGCAACCCATGCCTAGAAGTTTCTCTCTTGCAATGTCACGTACTGGCACATTGAAGTGTTTTTGATGACCAAAACGTATCCTGCTCTTCCCATAATAACATCCTCGCCCTGACATGCTAGAAATGGCCTAGAGCGTGTAGTTTGACTTTCCACCATGTTGTTCGATACCTGCAATCATTTTCCTTGCGTTTACATTGCCGTTGAATTCGATTTTGCTCTTATGAGCGGCTTCTCCGGTCGATTCATCTGTCCGGCCCAAAACTTTTCTCTTCACTGGCGAGGTCTGATTTCCTGCTACACCTATCGGTTGAACCCTAACGGTGCGCTGTGTAGTTGGCTTGTCTGTCTGGGTATACCATCCCAAAATCGCCTGCACAGCAGAAGCTGCTGTTGCAGCGGCAAATCCTTCTAGGCATCATTCTTGTGGCTGTCTCCGCAGTCACAGACACCCATGACGACAATGTAGGGCAGTTAATCCCAGACGCCGGCTCCTTTCATCCCAAACGCCAACAATCCGTGTTCAGTTGCAATCTTATAACGATGTGTGGGAGATGTGACAACCATGTCGGCAGAGCCGATTTTTCCGAAAAATATACGAGGTGCTAGGGTACGACCGTGGTGATCTCGTGTAACAAGGCATCGTTCATCATACCCTAGGCTTATGCAAGCTGACGACGGGACATCGCAACTTCCTTCCAAGCCCTTGTTGCACACATCGCATTCAACTGGGCGGTGTTGATGATGATAGTCTGGCCGGAACAACTTGTCTTGGGCGGCTCCATGATATTCGTACTTGTTGCGAGATCGTTTTTCTTCTTCTACGCGTTTGGCCTAACGGGCTTGGAGGTTTTGGGGATATTCGGTCGCGTCCCTTCTGATTTCTTGTTTTACGCTATCGGTGCTGATCGTGCTGACGAAGCTGTTTATGTTCATAGTGGGAGGCCTAAGGGCATCCTCAATTTGCCTTTGATGACAAAGTGCTTGACGTTCTGAATGCCAAAATCATATGGGGTAACCAGAGTACTGACAATCACGTCGCCAAGAAATAGTTCATTACCTTCTCCTAACCTAGGCACTCCACCACAGATCGCAGTCAGGAAAACGAGTTTGATGTTTAGGAAACTGGATCGAATACTCGCTGTTGCGCCAGCTGCGCGGCCTTTACCTATTTTCAGTAACAGGGCTAGGACGATGTCGAATTTGCCGATGCGTCCAGTTCAGTAAGAGTTCCCCCAGCCTTCCGAAAGGGTTGCCTCGACCCCAAAAATAGTCGAAGATAAGTGTGATGGCATCGTTATTGCGAGGTAAAGCGCATACGATGGCAATCTCGAAGTCCTCATGGGTGGTTGGAGCAGAAGCCGTCGTCTAAATAGTGGAGGTTACCCGCAAAGAAATTGCTGAAATGGTGTAGAAAAATTCTGATTTTAGTAGGGCGTATTTCTCGAAATTCCCGCATGTAAAAGTGAAATTGGGAATCAGGCTCTGGTTTGGCAGAGAGACGCCCTGGTCTGAGTCTTCCAGCCCGTCTTCGTGAGCTGAGGCGTCGTTATATAATATCATCGCCAGAAATACCATCTCTGAAGAAACTGAACATCCATCTATCACCTCATATGCCTCCGTAGCCCAAGAAGACACAGCTTAACCTTGTGCCACAAGAGAACGACCTAGCTCGCCACCTGTCCGCCCTCTTTCCCTTTCGTCGTGATCCAAACTTCGTTCCGTATAGGAACATCCTCAAATGTAAACACTAGCTGAAGCATGAAACTTCCATTGCAGAGCGGAATATATGAGGTTTTTTTAATAGGATGTACGCCGGCATTGCAATACGTATCAATCCGAGGTTCCATGCCATCGCGGACTTCACAAAGGCTTTAGTCCACACGCATTAGCGGAGCGTTCATTCTCTTTTGCCGTATTCACTAAAATGTAACATTATCCTAGCTAGCAGGTCTTAAATATTAATAATGATTGTCAATGTCTCAATATATACGAGAAAACTCCACCCTACGCGTCTAGTTAGATACAATTCGTGCAATTTAATCTATTAACGGGTAGCGGAGCGAAAGTAACCCTACCTAGCCTCGGTTCTCAAGACTTGTTTATACTGCATCTGCTCCAGATAATTTTCAACCCCCCTCAACCGTTCGTTCCGTCATTTTAGTTGGGCTGCGCCACCCTTTTGACAAGCCTTGAGTCTCCGCAGCTATAGAAAATTCTACGTCACATGTCTACTAATGATGTTAAGTGTTATTCCAGACTACAGCACCCAGGATAAGGCCGGAAAGAACGGTTAGGTAAAGCTCGGGTTCCTTTGGTTCTTCTAGCCATATGATCGACTTGGACGGGACCTTCGATGAGAAATTGCCGAGCAGGATCCATCTTGGTCTTTGTTTGATGAACTCCGAGACATTTGGATGCCCCGAGCGGCCCTGCTATCGACGACCGAATCTAGAGACGTTTCTAGGATTAATTTTTACAATTAAAAAGGCGAAGGCACATTCTTCATGACGTAAACCAAGGCGAGAGGGGACGAGGGGGTCTTCGTCAAACTTGACCGGACCACCCCCTACACGGCTCCTTGACTAAGATATAATATCTATAACATCTCTGTATTTCTTCCAGAACGGACTAAAGTGCCGCTATATATGCTACGTGCGAATGGTATTACTCTCATCGTCAAAATTTAGGTGGGTATATAACAAGCATTAGTGTCATAAAATCAAAGCCCGAGTCAGTCTAATCAGTGTTGCTATTTATACGATATCGATATAGTCAATACTACATGAAATTAATTGATTAGATATATTCTTACATAGCACTCTCCGCTCTGCTGCTCGTATCTCTCAGAATCTGTTTATTGATTACAATTTCGGAACTCTTCCGAGCCTCTCTCAACCTTTGTGAGTTACAACACCCGAAGTAAATATTCAATAACTGAGATCCCTCGACAAGAAACTACATCAATGTTGAGACGCAAATGCATCTGCGTGGAGGTTCATATCAAAAATAAACCCATTCAATCTTGTTGGAGTCCAGCCAAGCAACTGCTTTGCGCGATCGGATGAGCCCCGTAGGGTAGTCCCCATTGCATCTGCAAACTGATTGTCACCTGGGCCAACCAGTTCATAATGCCCTCTAAACCCCCAGGAAGAAGCAAGAGCTTCAAAAATTCCAGACATGCTTTCCTGACTCGTAACTAAGTCAAAGACAGGGTAGACGCAACTGCCATTGATAAGTGTCAGTTTCTCGGCAGCATTCTTAAAGCCCGTGGCAACATCATCGACATGAATAAGACCAGGTCGAGAATCAGCGCGAAGCGGAATCTGGACGCTCTCTGAGGAGCTGTTTCGAGAAGCTTGCAGAAGCGGAAGGATGAAAGGGGTCCAGATAGTGCTTTCACGGCCGTAGATAAGCGCTGGTCGCAAAATGGCCACATCGAGGATGTTTGATGCAGCCAAGATCATGTTTTCCAGATCCACGCGCCACGCAACAAGAGGGGCCGGAGGCGCTACAGCATTGTGGCCAACAACATCGAGATCGTTAATCTGCTTATTGCTCGATCCATGGACCCAAGTGCCTGAGCAGTATATGAAACCAAGCTTTGGAGGAGCGCGTGTGAAACCTGCGGCCTTCCATTTCTCCAAGCGCTCTTCGCCAATCTGCTTGATATCGGCGAGAAATTGAGCTGAGTGTTGATTCGCCCCAGAGACGTCAATAACAATGTCAATGTGGAATTCGCGGATAGCTTCCAGATAATTTGCTGGGCTGTTGATGGGATCAGCACAGAGGATGGGAGTAACTTCAGCTAGAGCAAGAGATTTCGCCTTGGCTTCGTTACGAGCGACGCCATAAACCCGATGCTGCCCGCTTCGGACGAGCACGTCACACACTCTGCTACCGAGATAGCCCGTAGCGCCGAGAACCAGGATCTTAGGCATATTGGAACTTCGAAATGATTGAGGTCGTCTTATTCTATTCTCTTACTTTTGGTTGATTCGATTTATGTTTAGGTGAGGGAGAGTCACTGCTTAGACTTTCTTGGCTAATGAGGTAATATTACATTTCGGATGTTGAAAGCAGATTTGTTTGATTATTTAAACAAGAAATACGTCCGAACATGAGGATATCTCCGACAGCAGCCATTTCCATGTTGGTGAAGCAATCGTAGCTTGCTATCACGGAATTTAGCACCGGGCCTGACGATTAACTCCCCAGTGTGCCATTTTTGCAGAGTGCTTTGGCTGACGTGCATTGACGGTGACGATGGAAATAAAGGCTCGGGCACGGAGCTAACTCCTTAAAAGCGTGGAATGTCTTTAACTCCGCAGATGAGTTCAGGTGATGGTTGGCTTGGAAATAAACTACGCTATTTATGGCTTGTTTATTTCCGATGACATAACTAGCACCCCAGTGCATCGTCTATTCAAATTGGAATTATGTAGTAATTACTGGTAAATATATTATCTCTAAGTTCATTACGCCCAAGGCTCTTTTTGACGTCACTGCAAGCCGCTTCCCATCAATTCAAGTTGGAATCTGTTCTACTTAACTATTAAGACCGTGCATAATCGAAAATGTAATTATCCAACTTCGACTTTATGCGTCAAAACTTGCTCTGTTCCGTCGAGTATGAGAGACTCCTGGAGTTATAAGGTTGGCGGAATGCGCAATTGCGTAACTCATCAACACAGGTGCTACTTGACCAAATTGAGAGATCCAATAGCCGCTTGGTTTCTTCACGTCAAATTATATGCTTCATAATCAGGAACTGCGCATTTCATGATAAAAGGCGTGTCAGATGTGGTGTTTATGAGCGGGATCACGGCCCAGCAATGGTCTGGCTATGCGGGGCTCAGGAGTCAAGTCATCTTCGTCTCTGCGTAACCTAGGAGAAGTCAACTCTTGCGCACATTCGTTGAGTTTTAGATAGGTCCAGCTTGAATATATGTTAACTGTCGGACACGTGACTGTTCGAGTGTTACGACCCGAGTTGACATAAGAGATCAATTCACAGATAAATTAGATATATTGATAAGGGGCTTCAAAGATGTTCAATTGATTCAAAGCTTCCTTGCTTCAAGCTGTTCTTGTTGCTTGTAGGTGTCAGGGTTCGAGCCGGAGGGTCCGGCTCGAACCCCTCATTTATCGACATCTATGACGAGACCACCCAAACCTGCTGACTCATCCGACATTAACCCTCCTAATCGATTCGATTTCTAAAGATTTTGTTCTCGTCGTAGTCCTCGATTTGTACATCACATGCCCCTGTTACGAGTGTGACATGGCTTCATCGGGACCCATATAATAGTCATGTTTGTAAGCTTAAAGTGCTACCAGTACGCAGAAATAGGTAGGACCATAGATTTAAATTCTGGAAGAAGCCGTTAAGAAGCTGGGATGTTGCATCCGAGATATTTCGTAACGTTTCTTTAGAACCAATGTTGAGGGGAAATTGTGGGCCGCTAGCAGGCTTCGACCTTTCTTATTGCAACGGATGAGCATGAAGGATTGGACCGATGACAGCATCTAGCCAGGGTGTACGGATCCCTCTACTTTTAGGCAAAATAGTCCGTGATTTCCTTTTACTGATTTCCGTTTTGGCAGCATGTTTGCGAAAAGAGGGGAAATGAGGCCGCCTAGAGGCCGCAGTGTATAAAGCGCTCATTGCTTCGGGGTCATCTTGAGCTACTCCCCTTCTTTCTCCATTTCCATTAAAGATGAGACTCTCGGCTGTTTTTGCTGAGGTGGCATTGCTATGCCCCTCTGCTCTGGCTACCTCAGATCAAGATAAGCCAACCGGCCGATCTCCTCAATTTCACAACTCAGCTCGTCATGCAGCCGCAGATCCCTACGCATTTTACGACACCAAAAAAGGCCAGTACTATGCATATTCCACTGAAGGTGCCGATGAAGGATTCCACTTTGCCATCTACAGCAGTCCAGATCTTTCGACCTGGCATAGGCAGCCAGGCGGCGTGCTGAAAGCCTGCTACGATGATCAAATGAATCACATAGACGGTGGACAGGCGTGTTGGGCCCGCGATTGGTACTGGGCACCTGAGACATATTACAACGAAAAGACGGGGTGGTACTTTTTCTTCTTTGCTGGACGGCTACTCGAGGACATGACCAAGGACCATTTTCGCTACTCCGAATTTGAAGAACCGTGTAAGCTCGGCGTGGCAGTATCTCGCTCACCGACGGGGCCATTCAGGGAGATTGAGTCAAAACCGATTGAATATTACCCGTTTGATCCTGACTATCATGATGTCAATCTCATTATGGATGACGAACAGATGTTACCGCCACAGAGCCTCAGCAGAGGCGAGAGTGCACCCAAAGGCACCTACATTCCCACCATCGACCCCAATATCTTTTTCGATACCGATGGCCGCATCTACCTCTACACATCCCGAAATGCCTACCGTAATTGGAATTGGGACGACGACCTGGACAAGTACATTGAAGAATCTAACATCATCGTGGTTGAGTTGGAACGAGACTGGTGGGACGACCCCACCGCGAAGACGATGCCAAAGATTGAATCCTCTCAGATCAACATCCACGCCAAAAATGCGCCAAGTCTACCTAGAAATATCACTTCTTATAATGGAACGGGCACAGTCGGCTATCCTCCACGGAAAGATGGCTGGAAGACCGTCATCTCGTATGGTGCCGACCCTCAGGAATGGGAGAACTATCACGTCAATGACTATCAAAAGTATAATGGTACACGCAAAAACCGCCGCTGGTCAGAAGGTAGCACGCTCATTACACGGCCTGACACGAACGGCAGGCCCGTTTATCTGATCACCTACAGCGCCAACAACTACGAAGCATCCGATTACGGTGTTGGGTTTGCGACAGCAAAGTCGCCCTTTGGTCCCTTTCGCAAGTCTTCGAGCAACCCCATCCTCTCTCAGGCACCAGATACCAAGATTCCAATTTACTCGACTGGACACGGAAGTATCGTCGCATCCCCTCCTCGCAACAGCAAAGAGAAAGTCGGTGCGCAAGAGATTACGCTTCGGACTCCCGTGGGATCTGAGCTCTTTTATGTCCATCATGCTCGCAACAACACAGTAAACGGTCGATCAATCTACACCACGCGCATGACGCTCGACGAATCATCTATATATGTGGGCTCTAATGATGCAATTAGCATGCATTTGACACCGTTTGACCAGCCTCTTCCGAAGCAGACGTACCCGATCCAGATGCAAGCCGGTTGTGCCAAGAGCAAGACGGAACAGGAATTTGAGGTTCGTGTTATTTCAAAACCTGGTGCTCCTTTCGACGTCCGTGAAGGTTCTAATAGGGTCATTGCTCTGCCTGGGGAGAAAGAAGCAACAACCATAGTCGAGAATAGCAGGCGAGATGGCTCATTTTCCCTCAAATTTGGTGATGGTACTGTTACAGAACTGGTTTATCAGCGCTTGGACGTAGATGGAGATTGGTCAACTATCACCAGCAGGCGAATCACATGTGGAAACTAAGCGGCGAGGTACCAATATGTTCTGTAGAAACGAATGTGTTTAAGCACAGGATCGACTATTGCAGCTTCAGCTCACAAGAAGTAGCTCCAAGAAAAATGGCCACATGTCGTAAAGGAATATGGAGCTAACCAAGGAACAAAACATTACTGACTTAAGCAAGTACTATTCAGAGTCACTGTAAGATTTGACGCTGCGTCATTGCCTCAGTCAAGTACCACGTTTCTAACCAAGAGATTGTATTGAAGTGATCGTATAATGACGTTCCAGAGACAAGGCGTAGCACCAACAGGCGATAGGATCAATCCGACCTCTGGTCGCTCCCCGGATTTCCCCCTTCCAAGAAGCGAAAGAAAGTGAGGCGATTTCCGTCGCCGTCCAGAATTGCAAACTGTCGGTACCCCCATGTCTCGTCGGCGATGGGCGACACTACGCGCACTGCAGAGTTTGTACAGACCTTGCTGTAAAGCTCGTCAAGCTCAGTTGTCCCAAGGGCAATCATGCAACCTGACGGTCGAAAATCGCTCTCGCATTTGGTCTTGAAAAAGTAAATGTTGGCGGCGGCGTTTGGACCGGCGAAGACCGAACAGAATGTTGACTTCTCAGCGACTTCTTCATCCTTTGTCGGATCCTCATGATTGTATAACCCTCCCAGAGTAAAACCCAGGTCTTCAGTATAAAATTTAACGGTTGCTTTAATATCGCGAGATTGAAAAGTCGGGATGACCTTCCAGGCTGTATCGACGGGCTGATTACTGAGATTTGACGACATTCTTCGGGAAGCACTTGTATCTGATCAATTCGGCCTCAAAAAGACACTTTATCTGATCTTCACGAGAAAAACGTTGCTCCCAGAGAGGCTCAAGGATAAGCATGGAGCATACGACGTGCGGGGTCAAGTGATTTACAGATTTACATGCGGTTTAGTCTACGGGCTGTGCCTAATAGGCGCTATTCCTGTTTCACTCTATCCTGGATTATTCTTCACGGCGACTTAGCCTACAGACAGTGCTCATACTCTCCCTTTATGTTGACCACAAAGTGAAACCAAGGCGATCTAATGAGGGTTCTTCTTAGTGTAAATCTGGCAAGTATTACTATTCGTACGCACAAATACATCGCATTTGACGCTTCCATCTCTGCGACTTTTAACAGCTTGAATGAAAACTTGAAGAGAAAGAACTGGTATTATCCCTGTAGGAACCTCTTGGTTTTTTTGCCGGCAGCTGTGGTAGGAAATTGATAACCTGATCCGTACTAATGGAACAATTGCCTACTATATAGAGTAAGTGTGTAGCAACTAAGAATATCCTTCGCAACCGATAGTAGACCTCCTGCTCCAGGCTTACACATGCACCGCTGGTACATTTGCTCTAAAAATCGGTCGTCCTGAACACAATTATCGGATCTAGCCCTTTTTTCAAAACTCAGAAATTTGAGCCATTCGCCCATAGTTCCATGCGAAGTACATGGCGTCTTTTTTAGGGGTGTCAGTGAGGGCTTATACCCGGCTCTGAGCAGATAACAGTTTGCTTGAATCTTGGACTGTGCTTTATACATTCCGTCTTGCACTTTTCCAAGAAGAAAATAAGTATAAGAAAACTTGCAGTGGGTAGGTAGATTGGAAGGATGTGCTAGAATAGTCTAGTAATTATCCTTACACAGTTTGTTTTGTCCTCGTCCGTACTCAGGTAGCGTCTAATAGTGAGAGACAACTTTTAAAGAACAACCCCGACTACTGTTTCAAGCGGGGCAACCCCGCCTTAATAATTGAATCAGCGATAATTACGGCGTAGATGGCACGGAGCACGTCATTGTGATGATGGATGCTTTCAACTTTTCGTTTTCTCCGAAGACATTTTCCATGTCCGCCTACAAACAGCATCAGGGGAACATCAAAAGCCATCCTCATTGGTTTTCACTTCTAATTGGTGTCAGAGGACAACACACCCCCGACGATGCCGCTCTATTCTCTCAACTCACTTGAATGGTTGATGCCACGATCATACATTAGTCAGATCTTTTGCTTCCCATCTTGTGATGCCCGGACTCCACAAGCCCTTAAATCCGGCCTCGCAGGCACCGTTAGCGATATCCCATACCTCCTTTGTGGCGTCCTTGATCGAGAGCACCCCAAAGGCGCTGTGGACCTCAGCGAGGAATACCAATGCCTTGATGATTTGTTCATTTACAGAGACTTGTCGGCCCAAGTCAGTTATGATAGTCTCCGGTCGCAAAATTTCCCGCCCTCTCACTTCAATGAGCTTGATATTTACCCCCACGACCTTGGCCCTTCTAATGGGAATCCTGCGCCGATCTTTCGAGCCGTTTTATCGTTGGTAGAGCATGGGTACTTGCTATATGTGAGCGTCCATCATTCAACGACAGATATCACCGGCTTTGATTCGTTATTAAACGTATGGGCTTCGCATTGTAGGACAGCTTCGTCCAAAGACATTGGTTTTGATAGAGCCTGGTTTGATCGAAGAGCCTTGTTCCACTCCAGAACCCTGCCAACGAATTCTTTACCAAAGTTACTACACTTTCAAAACACCACGGACACCATTGGGCCGGGAACACCGATGGAGACTTGCATCTTAACTTTTCGAGGACAACATTTACAACGTTTGAAGAGTGAAATTAGCACACAATCTACCTCAGCAGGAATACCTTGGCTCTCTACAGGCGACATTCTTACTGCTCTACTATGGAGTGCCCTGGTTGCTGCAGAATTCCAGGAAGGGGTTTTTCCTGGGGTTGGTAAAAACGAGGGTGGAACCGAGTCTGTACTGCGTTTCCCTGTGGACTTTCGCGCTCGTTATCAACCTGCTTTACAACCGGGCTACCTTGGTGCTGCCTTTGGTGTCACCTCGGCCAGAGCACGGCAGTCTGATTTATTTCAAGTGGCTACAAGTCGGGAGCAGTCTTCCCTCCTCCCGTCGCTTGCCAAGGTCGCTGCGTCAATACGCAAAGCTATCGCCATAGTCGATGCGACAGAAATGAAGCGTGTGATGAACTATTTGGAATCTCAGAAAGACATTAGACAGGTGAGACTAGGACCAGAAGAGGCCAAGATGTCGATTGTATCATGGGCACACCAAAAGGTTTATGGGCTGGACTGGGGAGATATTGTGGGTTCATGCGAGGCAATGAGATTGCCCAAGTTTAAAGCTAGGAGGTATCCAATAGTACTTCCGAAGCAGACAAATGGCGATCTGGACGTTATTCTGAGTCTTGACGTGAAGGTTATGAACCGATTGAAGGGTGTGTGGGCCATAGAGAAATTACAGCGAGAGCTATAGTTAGATTAATGATACAGACATAGAGGACTAGATGAAAGAGTTTATGGTAAAAGTAGGCCGGTTGTATTTTATAGCTAGCGTTTTAAAAGGCATCCGTAATATCGAGAAGCCTATCTAACCCTCCAACTTTCGCCGCTAGTGTGAACATCTCAGATCCTCGCCATGTACCCTCACTACCTAATGACCTAGTCTGACTTATCATCTTCTCTTCTTTTCATGGTTGATGAGTAGTCAACTATGCTGGACGTGCCACGGAACGTAACCGTAGAGGTGACTTTGATAATGCTATGAAGGGCCAGACAGGCAGTATATCGGGCTGGCGTTTACTTACTTGCCTCTCTTCTCCGTGTGAGAAACTGCATGCTCCTGCGGCGATATACTCAACAAGACCATCCTTGCTCTCCGCCTTGGTGGGTTTACTCGACGGTTTCATACGCTTCTCTAAGCTGGATAATTAATTATTATTATCGCTGATACTTTTCTGGATTAGATTCACTTACCCTAGGATATCCTGCGCCTGCTCTCCTCGACAGGGTTGGATTTCAGATTTTCTCCGAGAATGTGAGCGATTAAACCAGCGGTCGCACTGGGCTGCAAGATACACTTCGAAACAGTCTAGGGCTCAGAAGCGATGCAAGATCACGAATTAGTGCATATTGGAGGGCGAGTTGTTAGTATGAATCGAAAATAATGAAGAAATTGAGGCGTTTCATAAATTTTGCAAATGTGTGGAGCGATCGCGCAACTTGGGGAGCATGCGTGTAATTGAGTATGAGAGCACTCTTGACTTTGGCTACATAAGGCCTTCTAGGCATAATAGATTCAGGTTATTGCACCGCCCATGAATGGCTTCAAAAGAGGTAGAGAGGCTGTGACAGATATTTTAATGAATTACGATTGAAAATGGGGTTGATTGATTGTGATCTCTAAGACTATTGAGGGGGAAGGAAGGCCTTTCTCTCGAACGAATTTGTAGCTGTCCTCATGAATGATGAAAATGGGAATCTGGATATTAAACGGAAACGGCTATCTTCTATATGCCGTGGTTTGATTCAGTTTCTATGATTTAGAACTGTCTTATATGACATTACGATGAAACTCATGAATGAGAGTGGCTGGTACAGCTGACAGGGCCGGATATGTAGGCTCTCCACTGTATTCCAATAACTCTGGGAGATTAGTAACTGGTATAATAACGTTAGGCGAAGCTGATGTAAGAAGTTGGGTGGCTGGCGAACGCACAAACGGGTGTAGATTGCAGTTTCAAGCTAAGCCAAGAAATAACTAACAGTCCTGCTATTAGTCAATTCAACCTTTTCTACACCGCTATTGGTTGAGTCAAAATACCTTCACCCTGAAGATAGCGGACCCGAAGCTTAGCGCGACAGACGAACCGGCCGCGGTCCGGTCCCCCCGTTGAAGGTTGAAGGGGGATATCGTTAAAATCCCCGGCCCCCCCACACATGAAATTCGTGGACAATTACAGTAGACTCTGCGCACTGGCACGGCTGGGCTTTAATGGCTGGACACAGAAGCACCTGGGTTGTCAGAAGAGCCCCAGCTGGAGCAGAGAAACTAGGCTCGCTGGACGCTAGATTTGCCGGCACACAGAATACCTACCTCAAAATACACTGAGGTTGCGGACTTGGTGTCGGCACGCCTCATATAAGGCTATCTAGTCGCAGTGGAATCAAGTCGTCGCGACACTCGTATCTATTCTGCAAAATCATTATCCACGATGTGGTTGTGAAAGCTGCGGTCCTAGGGTTCACGCTCGGCATAAGTACTGTTCTTTCAAAGAGACTGCGAATCAAGTTTTCGCATCCGTCCATCTCCGACACTCGACCGTCTCGAGGTGCTCTCGCGAGCAGGGTCTGACATTCAATGGCGATGATTATCAATTTGGGGATACGCTACTCGGCGCGTCCGATAATCTGACCGAAATTGCTTGCCTCGCTTCAGGCGCGTCGGAAAGAAATTGACTACCAGCCAATTGACGGGTTCGCCACCCTTGCGCTTCTCACAAGTCCAAGAACCTCGATTCCGGGATTGCCGAGTGGCTGGTGTTCTATTTGCCCGTTGGATGATGCGCCATGTGGAACTTTGCTACCAGTGGCTCGACGCTCGTTGGTAGCTACCTATGCGTGATCGATCAATCGTACGAATAGTCTTGTTACAAGCCTGTCCTTGGGTGCTGGAACCAGATGTAGGAGATAATCCAGTTATGTTGCGCATTGCGGAAGATATGAGGTGATGGGTGGGATGGCTAACCGCTCGGCTTATCGAAGAGTCGGATCGTGTCCTACTATCGGTTGCGAAGGATATTCTTAATTGCTACACACTTACTCTATATAGTAGGCAACTGTTCCATTAGTACGGATCAGGTTATCAATTTCCTACCACAGCTGCCGGCAAAATAACCAAGAGGTTCCTACAGAGATAATACCAGTTCTTTCTCTTCAAGTTTCCAACATCCATCTACCATTGCGAACTTGGATAGAGCACACTCGCCTTCATGGCTCCTGCACCTCGAGTATTCGCTAAGCTGAATGTCAGTTTTCGCCATAATCACCCAGTTCGGGAGAATGGAGAGTTAGCCGAACCCCATATGCATGAACACATGGCGGGCACGATTCCCCGAGGTGGGGAGAGTGGGAGAATCTGTGCCCAGACGCAGCCACACGTGGAGTAAAGATGGAACCAAAAAAGACCGAAAAGAAAAGAGCAAAGCAACAGGGGAAGACCAGTGAAGCTAACGTAAACGTGATCTTTTTCTCCGAATCAATTACTTAATAGCACAAAATCCTAAGATTAGGGTGGTCAGGTATTACAGGAGAAACAGATGGTTGTTGGGTCCCGCTTCTATAGCGTTGGCCGTATATTATTTCACCATTTGGCGAAGACTTGCCGTGATCACCTCACCCCGTTCGATCCCCGTCCACACTCCTCCGTATCCCACACATCCCACATCCCACGTCCCGCACGGTTGTGTCATTCGCTTCTCCGATGCCGAAATCAAATACCACTTTGGGAATCTGCTAATCTGGTAGACAAGGAGGAGAAAATCATGAGGTCCTTGCAAGCCCAAAAAGTCGAATACGCAATATAGACTAAACGAGAAAACATTGATAAAGATTATGTATATATCTAGACCTATGGAATCTGAAGTATGGCATTTTAATGAACAGATCGCTTTGCAGAAATCGCTTTGAGCTTCCTTGAATTAGCTTCGCATGGGCTCTTTTTGTGTCTAACCCCATCCAACCAAACGCACAACGCAAATGACGTCCTGGAGAAAACCTTTCGGCGCCCGCAGCACTGCTGCTTTCGCGACAGAAGATCAGGGCGAAGTCTCTGATGGAAGCATCAAGTATGTGGGAGAGAAGGGCGGTAACGATGCATCCCCGACATATCAGGAAGCATCTGGGGCCCCTGTCGAGCTCAACTCGCCGTTGGGTTACTCAGTCGGCCCAATAACCATCACTCTCCTCAACGTGACCATGATGATCGGAACTGGGATCTATTCGACCCGTAAGCACTGAATAAATGGATGCCTTTCGATGAAATATCAAACTCATTATGATAAAGCGTCCGCTATCTTAGCTGGAACCGGCTCTGTCGGACTGAGCTTCATCTACTGGACTCTTGGTTATTTGGTAGGCAACACAACATCACACTCTGCGAATGAATAAGACCAATGACTGATTATGACTATCTCATGTAGCTGTGCCTTGCATCTGGTTCCGTCTACCTCGAATTCACCGCATATTTTCCTAGTCGATCCGGATCCGAAGTCGTCTTTCTTGAACAAGCCTTTCCGCGTCCCATCTGGTTCTTCCCTACAACATTTGCGGTCCAGACCGTGATTTTCTCCTTCGGGAGTAGTAACGCTATTGGTAAGTGAACATTGGCTCCGTCCAGTTCGGAACCATGACTAATTTTTTATGGGCAATAGTGTTGGCGAAGTACCTGTTCGCTATTTCTGGCCATGCCGGCACAGATTGGCAAGTTAAGGGCGTGGCCTTGGCTGGATATACCATTGCGACTCTGTGTGAGTATTCCAGAATATTCTAGACAATTCACTGAGACTAACTCCATGGAGGTCTGATTTTCAACACAAAGTACGCTTATTGGTTTTCTAACGCTATAGGACTCGTCAAGGTTGGGACAATCCTTTTCGTCATCATCACTGGATTCGTCGTCTTGGGTGGACACACCTCAGTGGAGGATCCGAAAGCCAACTTCCACAACGCATTCGAAGGTACTGGCGTCGCCGGTGCGTATGGCCTTACAAATGCTCTGTATCGTATCATTTTCTCATACGGAGGATACAACAATGCATTCAATCTTGCCAATGAAGTCAAGGTATGATATCCAGCCTCGTTCGAAACGTTGGTTTGTTGAGAATAATCCTAATGCACTGACTTCTTGGATAGAACCCTGTCAAAAACCTTAAGATATATGCTACCGCTGCCCTCACCATCGTTTACTTTCTCTATATGTTTGCAAATGTGGCTTGGCTTGCTGCTGGTAAGCATATCTAACTTGTTCCCTACTTTCTTGGTCCCAATCTTCAAGCGATATATCACTGACAAGCAATAGTCCCCAAAGAAGAGCTGGAAAACTCAGGCCTCACGGCGGCTAGTCTGTTCTTCAGCAAGGTTTTCGGAAACAGCAGTACTGTTCGCGGGCTCAACTTCCTAATAGCCTTGAGTGCCTTTGGGAACATTATGGCTGTCATCATTGGCCTCTCTCGAAAGATTCGAGAGTGTGGAAGGTGAGTCGCCAACTTGACCCATGAGTCTGGCAATGAACAAAGAAAGACGAGGGCTAACTTAGAACTACTATAGACAAGGTGTACTTCCATGGACCGACTTCTGGGTCTCCACTAAACCATTCAACACCCCCATCGGGCCTTACCTTGCTGTTTGGTTCCTTACAATTTTGATGATTCTAGCTGTTCCCACAGGTGATGCATTCAACTTTGGTAAGCCTTCATTATGCGCGAAAGGAGAAATTACACAGATGGAAACAATGCTAACCCTCGGACAGTGAGCGATCTTGGTGTTTTCCCTACCGCCGTGTTCAACCTTGGCATGGCCGTTGGCCTCTACGTTGTGCGATGGCGTCGCAAGCGAGCAAATCTTCCTGAGCCCGAGTTCAAGACGTACCATGTCGTTGTCATCTTCAACATTTTGATACAGTTGTATCTGCTCATCATGCCTTGGTATCCTCCCGCTGGTGGACAGTATGCTGGCGACGTGAGCTTCTGGTATGCCACGTATGTCGTGACCGGTCTTGGCATGTAAGTGAACGAATTCCATGGCATTGTTCATTCTAACGGGGTTTCTGCAGTCTCATTGCATGCGGCATCTACTATTATGTGTGGGTGTTTCTCCTGCCCAAGTGGAAAAACTATAGGCTGCGCCAGGAAGTCGTCAATTTCGATGATGGTGTGCAGACTCACCGGATCACCAAGGTTCCTGTCGATGAAGTTGATGAGTGGGATGCCTCTCACGATGCTACAGGTCGCTTGCGCGGAGCCGTCGTGAGTGAAACTGTGATTTTGGAGAAAGGCTCTCATGGGTCCATAGATGGTAGTGGCTCCGAAACAGTGAAGCAGGTAGTTTGAGCGGTTTGAAGGTATTTATCTATGTAGCGGAAACATCTATTGTCCTCTATGGATGTTGTTCAGCTGAAGTTTCGAGTCAATTTCCTTCCTCGTTTGGATTTACTGTCGGCCAAGTTGTTCCACATGTTTGGTGCCGGCCACTTCGGTACTGGGTAAAGAGAACGAGAAAAACAACAGGGAAAGTACACGAGTTGCTGGATTCCTATCCAAATACTTGCGAATGGCCGCGCACGGGCCAAAGTAGAAGGATGCAGTCCCATGTTCTTAAAAATTGCATCGATATCTGTCGCAAAAGACGAACGCCCTTCGCTGACTAGCGGGGGACCCTTATCTCCTTCGTGACAATATGATGGCTGCTATTTGTGGCTGGTTATGGCTGTGTTATTACAAGAAACAGCTATCCGATTAATGGAGTAGGGCCATAAAGGCTGTCAGCTTTATATGGCTAAATACCCTTTTTAATTTCCTTGATAGAAAACAGTGGCACTTTATTTTCTCCATTTCCATGTGCTCAGACGACCAAATGCGAAGCATTGTGACAGCTAGTGCCACGTTGCGCCTCCGTTGCTTCCCCTCAAAATATTATCCAAATTAGGGGTTATTGGTCGTGTGGCAACCGACACCCTTCGACGGGGCATTAGTTGTTCCACAGCGGAGAGTGTTCAATCCGTTGCGGGGTATTACCCGGAGTCGACGTTAAGGACCACCCCGATGCTGGCTAGGGGAGGGGGTAGCACTTACTTGGTACAGCGAAGAATTGAGATAAGGCTGATGCGATGAGGTCTGGTCGGAGTTGATGATGTACGGCATAGGGTTCAGTCCAGCAAACATTTCATCAGAGCATGTGCCTCGATAATATCAGTGACGAGAGGTTAATTCAAGGTAGGAGAAGTTATTCTCAGGAAGGGCCGAACAGTGATTGTATTATTTACGACAGGTACCTCATCCAAAGAATGGGGGTCCTCATTGGCACACAACTTTGCTTCAGCCATCTTGCGGCAACTGAGGAAGGCCGACCTCATCTGGGGTCAGAGTCTTGATAGCACGGTGGATCATGTGTGAAAGGCACGGAAAAATAGACGAAGCAAAGATGGAGCATATCACAACAAGAGGGAGGATTGAGGTCATAGAATGTCTTGATTTCTAGCTATTGGAAAGGAAAAGGTAGATCTTT